>JACXGM010033079.1:0-12407 GCA_016801145.1 Umbra pygmaea | reverse complement strand
ATTTGCAAAATACAAATGTAAAATAAATTCCAAATATTTGAAAATGAGTCCGGTACCAAGCAAAAAGCCTAAAACTATACCATTTCCATGCAATGTCCTTTTCTTAATGCATTCGTTACATCTGCCAAACAAGTAGCCTATTTCTATTCCAATGAAAGGAAACGTTGACAAACATTTTCGGACACCTAATAAAATCTATAAAAACGATTTTCCTGTAAGGAGCGAGCTTAGAAAAACAAAGGTGAACGAACTGAAATCTCAATTAACTGGTCAACAGTCACTTTTTAGTCGCCCAAGCCTAAAAGCAAAGGCGTCCACAGAGGTATCATTCCGGTTGGGTTTGGTGTCATCATAAACTGGCTATTGTAATCTGTTGTGTTGTAGATGTTTTGAGTTCAGTGTTAAAATGGAATATCAACAATCAACATTTATTAACATTTCTCTAGATGAAGAATTCCATATAGAGATACATGCAGTAGAAACAACAAGCATTTTAAGTGTGTTTTTTTTTAAACAAACTCTTTTTAAGTTGGTAGATCTCATTGAGTTGAACATTTTAAAAGTAGATCATCATGCAAAAAAGTGTGGGCACCCCTGGTCTAAGGGGTCTGGAACGCTAACTCAGTTGAGCTTGGTCCAGTTGGAACTGGTTAGAGAACGTGAGCAAATTACATGTAAATAATTTGAGTTAGAGGTTAGTAAAAATGAGATAGACACTGTGGCTGACGAGTGGGTACGGGTATGTATTATGCAGCTGCAGTGCTTAATTTGTAAATTTGAAGGTCCTGGAACTAATATACCAGCTAGAGGGAGAAGGATCCAACAAGTTCGGAGGTAACAGAACAAATAGAAAAAAATAGGAAAACACAATTCACGTTTCTGCACATTTAACAGTACACCCTTTCCCATTTCTGCCACACTGTGCCAGTCCTCATCCATCCCGGTACAGATGGTGCACCTATCTACACACTTCCCACTGGGTAGGACACCATAGGGCTCAATATTGTAAGAAAAATATCTAGTATTTATTCAGGACAAAGCTCAAACAAAGAAATTCAACAACTAATGTTTGTAGTTTTCTTTACTTGAATTGATGCATTCCCTTTAAAAAAATATCTTTTATGCACATCATTACATAAACATATTAATGGGTATAATGATATTAATCATTTATTTTATACTTTACCATTTCAACAGGAATTTAATAACATCTCTAATAACGGTTGTCAACCTTAGGCGTTGGTTTTGTGTAACAAAACACTACATTCTGTATGGAAATATTATCTTATATGAATTGCTTTTTTTAGACCCCATTCACAAATATCAACCAATGGAACACAACACTCTATATACCTATTACTAAAACAGCCTGGTAGCCAAGCAGAGACCTTCACTTTATGGTATGAGAGTTTGAGAGTTGTTTTGAGGCCCCCATGTTGCCACTCTTCAGAGGAGAGTCAAAGACAACAACAACTTGCTATTGGCCACCTTAAATACCTTTTCACATGATTGGATGCACCTGTCTATGAAGTTCAAGACTTAATGAGCTCAACAAACCAATTGTGTGTTCCAATTAATCAGTGCTAGGTAGTTACAGGTATTCATATCAACAAAATGAAAAATGTATGCACCTGTTTAAATTCATTTTGATGCATATTACACATTTTCTGTTAATCCAATGAACCTAATTTCACTACGGAAATATTACTGTGTCCTTCAGTTATTTGATAGATCAAAATGAAATTGCTGATCGAAACACCCAATTATGTTGACATGAATCTCATGGAAATTGTCAGGGGTGCCTAAACATTTGCATACAAATGTATTTTTTCTAATTTAATCTTTATTTAACCAAGTGGGCATGTTTAGAACAATTTCTCATTTAAAACGCTGACCTGGGTAAGATAAAGCAAAAAGGTGCAAGTTCAGACAGAGTTACAAAGGATTATGATGCATTCAACTTATATAGCGCTCGTCTTCCGAGGAACCCAAGGCGCTTTACACAGTGAGGGGGAAAGCCCACCTCATCTACCACCAATAAGTAGCACCCACTTGGGTGATGCACGGCCGCCATTTTTGCACCAGAACTCTCACCACACATCAGCTATCAGGTGGAGAGGTGAGTAGTCATATATGCCAATTAGGAAGGAGGGGGAATATTAGGTGGCCATAATTGAAGTGAGCGGCCATGTTGGGAATTTGGCCATGACAACGGGGTTAACACCCCTACTCTTACGATAAATGCCATGGGATTTTTAATTACCACAGAGAGTCAGGGCACACGTTTAATGTCCCATCCGAAAGACGGCACCCTATGCAGGGCAGAGGTCCCCATCACTGCCCTGGGGCATTGGAAAAGATCTTTAGACCAGAGGGAAGAGTGACCCCTACTGGCCTTCCAACACCACTTCCAGCAGCACTGGTCTCCCATCCAGGGACTAACCAGGCCCAACCCTGCTTAGCTTTTAGAAGCAAACCAGCAGGGCAATACAGGGCTCTATGCTGCTGACTATTATATGATTACACAAGAATTACACAAAGGCTAGAGAGGAAGAAAAAAAACAATCAAAATTACACGAGAAAGGTGTAAGTAAATGTACAATTAGTTCAAAGAAATCTGAATTTTAGAGGTAGATCAAATTTGTGTGTTTGTCACCAACCTGGTATATTCGTGACACTTGTCAACTGTCCTATTCTCATCACACTGCTTGTTCAACTCAAAAGCCTTAGTAGAGGTGTGGCCACAGTGAGGCGGTTTCAACTCAGACCACTGCTTTAAATAAATGCCCCAAAGACACATTTTAACAACTCAGTAGTTATTGTAACAGGATGTGTCATATCAGTGAGGTTATAATCTGTTTCTCTAACATTGTTCCCTTTTTTCTTTAAAAGGTTTCAGCATTTGTACATTTTTTTTAACCAGGTAAGTTGACTAAGAACAATTTCTTATTTACAATTAGGGTAAAGTGTCTTTCCCAAGGACACAGCGACATTTGGCTCAGTCGGGAATCGAACTGGCAACCTCCTGACTACAAGTCTGACTCCCTAGCCACTGAGCCATCTGTGCCCTGACAATGGGAGCCTTATTCTCACCTGTTCCAAAGGATTGTCTGTCCTTTCAAGTTGATCAGGGAACCTAGATTTTCTCTTCCTGAAAGAAAGTCATGTATAAACATATTATGAATGCACTGATGACATTTACTATAAGACACTGACATATTTAAATAATATGCCATCATATCAGGAAATATTTTTACCATCCAAAGAAAGCAATCAGGATCATAATTAGTATGATTATAGAAGTTCTCCCAACAATCCCATAAACCAGTGGGCTAACTGGCTGGTCTTGTCCTGAAAATAGAGCACATCAATATGTCATCCCATCTGTAAAATACATCTAACCTAAAATGATCCATCTGTTTTACCTATAATACTTAGCCACACTCTCAGTTACCTTTTATAGGAAGCAGCACTTCCTGTGACTTCCCAAGGCCGACATCGTTTGCTGCTTCACAGTAGTACAGTCCTCCATCTTCAACAGTCACATTGAGGGTGTAGTTCTGTCTAGATGATACCTGTGTAGGTTTACCCTCACTGATCCTAAACCAGGTGTAGTTTGTCACAGGAGGGTTGGCTGTACTGCTGCAGGTCAGATTCACACAGCTGCCCACTGATACTGGAACAGATGGACTGATGGAGGCTGAGGTGTCTTTAGGAGAGACTGGGAGAGAAAGATTAAGGTGCATCTTAACTGATTTCCCTCCCGGCCAATATCAGGGAAGCAAATACATTAGTGAGTTTTAAATCTCTTCTTAAAACATTTTATTTTAGGATTGCTTTTACTTGAATATTTATCGTTTGTTTAGTTTTTACTAAAAGTGTGTAGTTTCTCTGTTATTATGTATGCCTGGTAAGCGCTTTGAGAAAGCAACTTTTAAAGGCGCTATATAAAATAAATGTATTATTATTATTATTATTATTATTTACAGATGATCATAATTTTCATCTCAATAAAACATTTAGTTAGTGATTCATTGATGTCAATAGGTGATAAGCATATTGTAAATTATACCTTATTTAAATGTTTATGGAAATAGTATGTCACTACACTACCAGAATAAGGCATCATTATCAGTGGAAAATAAATTAGACCATTAGATGATCAAGAGGTAAGTGAATAAACCTTACATAAAACATGAAGGGTCCTGTTAATTTCACCAGTCTTGTAGCTTGTTCCTACTGGATAGACTGCAGTACAAATGATGTTCTTCTCATTATGAAGGTATGATGGTGTGAAGGTCACCATGGATACAACTGATTTGGTTTGGTCTGAATTCTCCTGCAGTTGTTCCTCAGGTGTGGACTTTGTTGGGAGAGTCCATGTCAGCTTAGGGGGGTGTTCAGGACAGGGAGCAACAACAGAACAGTTTAAACTGACAAGAGTCCCTTCCTTCACCTCAACTGAGTCTGTCATGGTGGGTATGGGAGGTACATCTGTAATACATTGGAAATAAATATGCTTCACTGTCAATCACACTCTTTAGTTGCTCTGTTATTATCTATTAATAAAAGGAATGTATAGGAACATATATACATATACATATTTTTGTCTCTTACCGTGGACAACTATTTGAACTTGCATATAAATGTCTGTGGCATAAAATGGTCCATTGGTATCAATTCTGAAGAAGTACTTATCAGTGTAACTGTTTTTTACATTGTAGAACACTGTGGTGCAGTTCTTCTGGAACAGGTCTCCAATGATCTGCCATTGAAATTTACTGTCTGTCTTACTACTGTTAAATATCACAATAGATGGGTTAGTTGCAAAGTTCATTCCTCCTTTCAACCAAACTCCAGATATATTTGTTGACTTGTTAAAATCATTAGAAAATGTGTTTAGAATTTCAAATGCACATGGGATTTGCACACAGGAATCACTCAGTACGTTTATTTTATTTGGCATTGTGGTGATTAAAGGTCTTTCGGATGAATCAGTCAAAACACCTGTAATATAGAAGACAATATAAGGGAAGGTTATACGTTCTTCTCAGCAGTCACTAACTATTATTCTACCTCTGCAGCAAAGAAAATATATTTAATTATAGGCTAGACTACGGGTGATTCCTAATGTTATTACTGCATGTCTTAAACTAGAGAAGACACATACTATATGTATATTGACCAAAAAATAAAAATATATTTGAATTGAGATTATTAAAGTACAATCATCTGGAATTAAATGTTTTAGAATTCCAGAATAAGAACTATGGGGTATAATATATAATATCAAATGTAAACTTACCCGATATAAAGAGACCAATGCAAAACACATTCTCAGTATAAGTCATGTCACAATTCAGACACAAGTGATCACCTGAACATATGTAAATATACACAAATCAATGGGGGTATTCATTATAAAAACTAAATGTTTACGTTCCATTATGTCAATCTATATTGGACACATTCAGATTTACATTGTCTAATAGAAACTGTTGGAGAAGATGTTAACATGATCTAATAGCAGAACTATTGAACCTTTATAATATTCCTAAATTTAAAGAGTGAACATTCATATTAAAATAAGAGAAGGTAAAGAACAACACTTGCCTTACAACCATGAAAAACAAACCGTATACTGTCTCTTTCCTTGTTAGTCTATCACACCCATTGTGGTTCTGACAAACCGAAGTACTAGACATCCAGTATCACATTCGTTACATCCTTACTGCTTATTCCCAAAAACTATTACAAATACACTTCAAATAATATTTTTTTAAACTAGTAAAATATTTTCCAATTACTGTAATTAAATATAATACTATTGTACAATATGTAACGGGATTACTTAAAAAAAGTATTGTTAGCAGTTAAACAGAATACTAGTATACAATTTTAGGAGTTTCCTGTTTCAAATGATATGTCTATTATTGCACAGTTTCTTTCAGCATATTAATTAATAATGATGAGAATTGCAAGAGACCTGTCTCCCCCTTCCTTATTTTCTGATACTAAAAAGAAATGTGTTTTTATAGAAATTACAAAAATAATACAGAATTCATTATTATTCGAGGCAATGCAAACCATTTTATAAAACATTAAATTTAAGTTTATACGTTATTGTCACACTCTTCCTGCTAACCCAAGTTCCTTTTGTTTTGCTTCACTTCCTCTTTGCTTTCTATTTGTTTTTCTTTTTTTTATATTCTTTATTTATTGTGCAATGTGAATATTGCAATGCAGATAATGCATATACAGTGCCTTGCGAAAGTACCTTGAACTTTTCAACCTTTTGCCACATTTCAGGCTTTAAACATAAAGATATGAGACTGTAATGTTTGTGAAGAATCAACAACAAGTGGGACAATCATGAAGTGGAACAAAATTTATTGGATATTTCAAAAAATTTTAAGAAATAAAAAAATGAAAAATTGGGCGTGCAAAATTATAAGTAAATACTTTGTAGCGCCACCTTTTGCTGCGATTACAGCTGTAAGTCACTTGGGGTATGTCTCTATCAGTTTTACACATCGAGAGACTGACATTTTTGCCCGTTCCTCCTTGCAAAACAGCTTGAGCTCAGTGAGGTTGGATGGAGAGCATTTGTGAACAGCAGTTTTCAGTTCTTTCCAGAGATTCTCGATTGGATTCAGGTCTGGACTTTGACTTGGCCATTCTAACACCTGGATGTTTATTTGTGAACCATTCCATTGTAGATTTTGCTTTATGTTTTGGATCATTGTCTTGTTGTAAGAAAAATCTCTGTCTCAGGTCTTTTGCAGACTCCATCAGGTTTTCTTCCAGAATGGTCCTGTATTTGGCTCCATCCATCTTCCCATCAATTTCCCTGTCCCTGCTGAAGAGAAGCAGGCCCAAACCATGATGCTGCCACCACCATGTTTGACAGTGGGGATGGTGTGTTCAGGGTGATGAGCTGTGGTACTTTTACATCAAACATAACGTTTTGCCTTGTTGCCACAAAGTTCGATTTTTGTTTCATCTGACCAGAGCACCTTCTTCCACATGTTTGGTGTGTCTCCCAAGTGGCTTGTGGCAAATTTTAAATGACACTTTTAATGGATACTTTCAGAAATGGCTTTCTTCTTGCCACTCTTCCATAAAGGCCAGATTTGTGCAGTATACGACTGATTGTTGTCCTATGGACAGACTCGCCCACCTCAGCTGTAGATCTCTGCAGTTCATTCAGAGTGATCATGGGCCTCTTGGCATTATCTCTGATCAGTCTTCTCTTTGTATGAGCTGAAAGTTTAGAGGGACGGCTGGGTCTTGGTAGATTTGCAGTGGTCTAATACTCCGTCTATTTCAATATTATCGCTTGCACAGTGCTCCTTGGGATGTTTAAAGCTTGGGAAATCTTTCTGTATCCAAATCCGGCTTCACACTTCTCCACAACAGTATCTCGGACCTGCCTGGTGTGTTCCTTGTTCTTCATGATGCTCTCTGTGCTTTCAATGGACCTCTGAGACTATCACAGAGCAGGTGAATTTATACGGAGACTTGATTACACACAGGAGGACTCTATTTATCATCATTAGTCATTTAGGTCAACATTGGATCCTTCAGACATCCTCACTGAACTTCTGGAGAGAGTTTGCTGCACATTTTCTAACATTTTCCTGGGTGGGAACCATTTCCTCTTGGCTAATTCCTTTACCTTTTGTTTCTACATAAACTTGAAAGGTAGAGGAGAAACATTTTATATATATATATATATATATATATATACACTCACCTAAAGTATTATTAGGAACACCATACTAATACTGTGTTTGACCCCCTTTCATCTTCAGAACTGCCTTAATTCTACGTGGCATTGATTCAACAAGGTGCTGAAAGCATTCTTTAGAAATGTTGGCCCATATTGATAGCATAGCATCTTGCAGTTGATGGAGATTTGTGGGATGCACATCCAGGGCATGAAGCTCCCGTTCCACCACATCCCAAAGATGCTCTATTGGGTTGAGATCTGGTGACTGTGGGGGCCATTTTAGTACAGTGAACTCATTGTCATGTCCAAGAAACCAATTTGAAATGATTAGAGCTTGTGACATGGTGCATTACCCTGCTGGAAGTAGCCATCAGAGGATGGGTACATGGTGGCCGTAAAGGGATGGACATGATCAGAAACAATGCTCAGGTAGACCATGGCATTTAAATGATGCCCAATTGGCACTAAGGAGCCTAAAGTGTCCCAAGAAAACATCCCCCAAACCATTACTCCACCACCAGCCTGCACAGTGGTAACAAGGTATGATGGATAAATGTTCTCATTCAGGAGATGAGAACTGTTTACACCAAATTCCAACTCTACCATCTGAATGTCTCAACAGAAATCGAGAATCATCAGACCAGGCAACATTTTTCCAGTCTTCAACTGTCCAATTTTGGTGTGCTCTTGCAAATTGTAGCCTCTTTTTCCTATTTATAGTGGAGAGGAGTGGTACCCGGTGGGGTCTTCTGCTGTTGTAGCCCATCCGCTTCAAGGTTGTGCGTTTTGTGGCTTCACAAATGCTTTGCTGCATACCTCGGTTGTAAAAAGTGGTTATTTCAGTCAAAGTTGCTCTTCTATCAGCTTGAAGCAGTCAAACCAGATCCACAAAGTGTCACGTTAATGTAGGAGAGATGAGGAGGGAGACTCAGGCAAGGCAGGTAGATGGTGGTTGTATTTATTTACACTTAAAATCCAGGAAGCATTTGGGTACAGAGTAGTTGCAGGCTAACCAAACAGCAAGTGCACAACGAATATATTGTTTAGCTTACGTGCTCTCAATCAGTGGCACGGACACTGGGGCTACTTTCACAATACAGAGCGTACGCATATAAACTTAAACTGTCCACACTCTTTTCACAACATACCCTTACTTTTTCACAGCTCCTGGATCCAGATAGCAACCATCCATAGCAGTATACGCATTAAAGCAACATCAATGACCGACAGCTCTCTCCAGTCAAGCAGTCCTCCTTATACTATGGCTTAAACACTTAATAGAAACACAGCTGCTTGCAATCAGTAATTACACAGATCTACAATATACCAGGAAACTAACCTAAAGCTCTAACTAGGAACTGCTTGACTGGAGGAGCTGTCAGTCTTTAAGCAACATACTCATTTTTATAACAGAACACATATCTACATGCACTGAAACACTAAACTAAACAGAATATGAATACAAATATAAAGGAGTCCATACTTTTAGTCCATGGCAACGCCAGCCCCACTGGCTGGGCGTGACACAAAGGGCCTAGTGTCTGCAGGTTTTCGCTTTTACCTTGTACCTGAATGATTGAATGTCACTAATTGCTTAGGATCTCGCCTCACCTGGCAGTCTACCTCTTAATTGGGCTCTAATTGAAAGGAATTCTAATTTGAAATGATTCGAGCTTTGTGACATGGTACATTATCCTGCTGGAAGTAGCCATCAGAGGATGGGTACATGGTGGCCATAAAGGGATGGACAGAAACAATGCTCAGGTAGGCCATAGCATTTAAACAATGACCAATTGGCACTAAGGGACCTAAAGTGTGCCAAGAAAACATCCCCCACACCATTACACCACCACCACCAGCCTGCACAGTGGTAACAAGGCATGATGGATCCATGTTCTCATTCTGTTTACGCCAAATTCTGACTCTACCATGTGAATGTCTCAACAGAAATTGAGACTCATCAGACCAGGCAACATTTTTCCAGTCTTCAACTGTCCAATTTTGGTGTACTCTTGGAAATTGTAGCCTCTTTTTCCTATTTGTAGTGGAGATGAGTGGTACCCGGTGGGGTCTTCTGCTGTTGTAGCCCATTCGACTCGGGGTTGTGCGCAACCGCATTCTGTTTTTTTTTCTTTTTTCACACCATTCTTTGTAAACCCTAGAAATGGTTGTCCGTGAAAATCCCAGTAACTGAGCAGATTGTGAAATACTCAGACCAGCCCGTCTGGCACCAACAACCATGCCATGCTATAAATTGATTAGATCACCTTTCTTTCCCATTCTGACATTCAGTTTGGAGTTCAGGAGATTGTTTTGAGCAGGTCCACACCCCTAAATGCAATGAAGCAACTGCCATGTGGTTGAGTAGATAATTGCATTCATGAGAAATTGAATGGGTGTTCCTAATAATCCTTTATGGGGGGTGTGTGTATATATATATATATATATATATATAAATATATATATATATATATATATGGCATTCAGTCACTTCTACTATATTTACTGGGAAAGATAGAGTTGCGAGTTTTTGCTGTTAGGAGCTGTGGGGGAGATTTTCACAGCCGCTGAACCACAGCAAATAATTATTTTAACGTAGACACATTATCTTTTCAGTACATTCTCTCCCTGTAAACTACTTTCAATGTGCAACTGATATCTGATGTTACAACTGCCTGTCTAAGCCTGGAGCATTAATATATCTGGAGCAAATAATAAGAATGTTGTTGAAAGGCAATAATAAGTAGCGTAGAGTAATCATGATGGAGTGTTGATAAGACTGTGTTAATATTTCTAAGTATTATAACAGCACAGCAGATCCTAATCTAATGGCACTTTTGAAGCTGTTACCAGCAAAGAAGTAATATAGCCAATACATTCAGTAACATGAATGGCGGTCAGAAATTAACCTGTATAAGTCGACGGAAAAACACGAAGCAGTCGAACACCCTATTTTATCTGCAAACAATAGGCTATAGCCTACATTATAAAATGTCAAAATGTACACATGAATCTCTACAGAAACACAGACACAAAGTTAATGACCTAATTTCATGCTCACAGAAGCCATGTAAATTAATGTCAATAAAGCTTGATTTATATAGCCTGTAATAAGCTTACTCACTCATTTGATTGGGCCTTGCGCTCTGTAAATAGATGACAGATTCACTCAGTCTCTTCTGTCCCATGCTGCTCCTCAGGTGAATTAATTTCAGTTTGAAAAGGAGCCTTCAGTACTGACTACCGTTACAGGAATCATAAAAAGCATCACTGTAACTACTTCCTCTAATTTAGCAGTGACTGCATTGTAATCCACATTAGGCATCTTGTCCAGGTCTCTCACTATAGTGTGATTTGATACATCTTGTCCAGGTTTATCACTGTATTTGCTTTGATATTTCCTTCTTATAACAGGTCCTGAAAGAGACTAACTGGTTTAATACAACTCAAAATAACAGAATAACTTAGCTTTCTTCATCTCTTGGGACTGGGCCAGTAGGCTTACACAAGCCTAATGCAATAACGTGCCGTTTAACTTTTGCATCCACATTTGTTGCATAATGACCCGTCAGTTGGATTGGTAAAAAGGCCATCTGTCCCACTTCCACTGGTTTCCTCAGCAGCCACAATTCTGGGCTTAACCCTGCTCGTCTTCCTTCCGGCCCAGCCCGGGGATAGCTTGTCCAGCCTGACTTGTGCGAATGGTCGTATCCTCCAATAGCTGACAACCTGTATCCTTCTCTGTAAAAGTTGCTTCTTATGTCACAATGGAACAGCTTAGCCCTGGCTCACTTATACCTGCTAAAAGTTGCTGCTACTACACTGCTTGTGCTAGCAATGGCTGCACTTGAACTACATTTGAAAAAGAACTGTAATTTCTCCCCTCCCAATTGTCCTTCCCAAGTGAAAAAAGTATACCTAAATGTACTTGAGATAAATATAGTTTAATATGTTTTGTTGTTTTTGAAAATATACTTGAAATATACTTAAATACTGTAATACTTAAATGAAGTATAATACTGAAGTATACTTTAAATTTACTACTTTTTCGCTATGGTTGTCAATTTTTTTCCAACTAAACCTGCTAGGTCGGCAGCTCTGGAACCCCTCCACGACAGATGTGGTTCATCCAATCACGTATCACATGGTTCATCCAATCACGTATCGCTGAGCCAGCCGATTCTTTGAGAAGGGGGAGGCTGCAGACCTGGAGCCGGCAGATATACGACCCAAACAGTTTTAAGCCCCTGTAAAATACTGAAATGTTACATCCGAAATACATTAGTTTCGAAACGTGCTAAAAGACACAAATAATCCTTCTAACCCTACTGGACGCATTAGGAATAACGGGCCTAAAACTGTTCAATGGGCCGTAAAACTGTACCCTGGGCCATATATCTGCCGGCTCCATGTCTGTAGCCTCCCCAAATAGGATTCTTTTGGCACTGCTTATCCAACATGGAAACCTTTAGTCAGACTGTAGTGGGAAATTAATGTTTATAAGATCCAAATAGTGACTCCTTCAACAGCTGGTTTCTCATCCCTCCTGGGATGAATTAAGATTCATGGAAAGGGGGAAACCCCAATGTATGTCACACATTTTAACCTGTACCTATGTGATTTTTGGTTGTGATCCACCCATAAAGGGAGTTTGGTAGTATTACTTGTAAAGGTT
>JACXGM010033077.1:0-12415 GCA_016801145.1 Umbra pygmaea | reverse complement strand
CCTGTAACATATGTCAAGACAGAAGCAATACTGATAAACACCCCACAGCAGATCACTAACTCATGTAACATATGTCAAGACAGAAGCAATACTGATTAACACCCCACAGTAGATCACTGTAACATATGTCCTGCCATAGACGGTCACATAATTCCCCTCTCCTCTGCCTAAGATTCTCTCTAACCTTTCCTGATGCAGAAAAGCTCATGTAATAATTAGATTTCTCCATAATTGATTATGTGAATTCAGTTCTTGTGGGTCTCCCAGCATCCTCAGTTCATAAATAACAGCTCATATAAAACAGAGCTACAAGGATCCTTAGAAAAGTAAAAGTTTGCCCACATTACCTCTGTCCTACTGAGCACCATGGCTTTCCTGTTGCCCAAATAATTGATTTAAAATTATCTTCTTAGTCTACAAATCACTCCATTTCATGGAAGTGCCTACCTATTAGATTTACCCTCCATTTATGAACCACAACGACCCCTACGGTCCAGCCACAGCAAACTGTTCAAAAAGTCAAGAACACGGCTATGAACAATGGGTGACCGTGCCTTTTCCTCCCATTGACCACGTCTTTGGAACTCCCTTCCTGACAGCCTCAGGGCTGTCCAGTCTGTTGAGGCTTTTAAAGCACATTTTTCAGCTGGCCCACTCTTCCTTCTAATCAAATGGATAAACTGTGTTCTCCATTATTGTTCTGTATACAATATATATATCTGTGTGTGTGTGTGTGTGTGTGTGTGTGTGTGTGTGTGTGTGTGTGTGTGTGTGTGTGTGTGTGTGTGTGTGTGTGTGTGTGTGTGTGTGTGTGTGTGTATATGTGCATATTAGGTTATTATATGTATGTATTTATGTACTGTACTGTATGTATTTATTTTTACGTACTTTGAGATTATACTTCTATAATAAAAATTTTTTTACAGATGCAATAAATTATTATTTATTATGTAGCATGTGACAGGTAGAGAAGGAGAAATAACTATTTTTTTGTGGTAGGGAAGGAGAGCCAGCTATTTGTATGGAAGGAAGGGCAGCTATTTACTTGTAGGGAAGGAGAGGCAGCTATTTACTTGTAGGGAAGGAGAGGCAGCTATTTACTTGTAGGGAATGAGAGGCAGCTATTTACTTTTAGGGAGAGCGTGAGTAGATCCTGGTAGAATATGCAGCACTTTCAGAGGAGCGTAAAGACTGCACATGCATAGCACGCATGACACAAACGTTTTGTGTAACATCACAATGAAAAAATTACAAACTAAGGGAATAACGTAAAAAAAAAATATTATATAGAAAGAGATTGGTAAATGTGTCAATTCTGTTGCATCTAAAAAAAATGGGCTACATGGTCATTGGGTTGGAGCAGTCATTGGGCTACAAAAATGTTTTGCTTGACCTGGCAACACTGACTGTACTACATGCATTAACGTCCGAAGCTCTTGTTGTCCATGTGATAATAAACTTGAAATTTAACGTATTTGCATGAATTTACTGGATGAAACTCCATACAATTTCCAGACCTATCATAATAAACAACTATGCAGAGTTTATTTCACTGTTAAAAAAGTGTTAATTGCAGCCTGTCTCCATAAAGTTTTGAAATCTGTTACACTTTTATTTTCAACCTAGATGCACCCAGGCAAGCTTTCGCCAAGAGAAAACGAGTTGGCAGGGAAAAAAGCACAGCTGACACGCGAACGAGGGTGACAAACGCATGCGACAAAATAATAAAGTGACAAAATGATTCCGTGTCGGACACACTTACCAGAGCAGAAAGCGTCTGGAGGGAAGCAAGACGTCTTGAGTCATCGATCTTCCTTAAACACAGAAGCCGCGACAAGGTGGAAAAATAAATTATGATAAATGGGAAGATGTGCAGTCAATAGCCTACCTGAGTTTTTATTATTTTACCCAACTGTTTTTTTATTCCAACTTACTCTGGTTTAGCTAATGTACTTGGATTTAATCAAGGTGCAGGTCTCTGTCATTGTGGGAGTCTTAATATATAGTATTAGTCATTCGTTTTAGTTAAGCTCATTGGTGAAACCCACACTGTGAAAGAAATGACAACGAGAGGCTGATGGGCTCCACGCTACAAACTCTGTCACCAAGACAAATCGCCCCGGGCTCTTTTACATGTCTTGTATCTCCATTACAGTCAAGTGCATCTTCAAATGGCAGTGATAGGCCTTTCTACTGTCTGTTCCAACTAACAATGTCATCAGTTTTCTCACTGCCTCCTTTGAATACACAGTTTTTTTGTTTTGTTTGTGTGAATTGTAAGAAAGAGAGCAGTTCCAATATTTTTTACTTAATAAATACAGAGACAGAGTGTTGTCCCGTAGATTTTCTTATGACCCTGAGAATATATTTGTGGTGTTTCACATGAAGAGATTGCTTGTTTTTCCAGCATTCACAGGGCTAAAACATCCTAACACATTTGACTGGCCAGGCACCTGGGCATACGTAGCTTGTCAAGATTACTGCTCTTGGCAATAAACTCAAACCCAATAGACTCCAGCCCAGCTTTATTGATTCATTATTTGTCCCTGCAATTACGTTAAAAGCAACTCAGACCAAGAAAAAAAACAATTAAGAAAGATACGAGGGCAGAGAGAATGTAGTCATTATGGGAGAGACAGGGCTATATCATTATAGGACTGCTTCATAAAAAAAAGATAATATTTGCTCCGATGATATCATCAAACACAGCTGGGATGCCATTCATATCACGGCAGCCGAGAGTTGGCACCCACATCTGGTGCGAGATACTTAGCACAATTATTTATGATTCCCTGGCTGATTGAAATAGCCCTCTGCCAGGCCTTGCCGTGCGGTAACTGATGGTGCTGCTAATGTCATTATGGGGAGATTATGATGCCCGTGTGGCACACCAGATGGAGACACTCACGGGCGGGTGGGGCATGGTGGGTAAGGCTGGCAGAGGGCTCCGATAGGGTACCATGGCAATGCCAGCCAGTCAAAACATATTAAGCAGGGGTGATTTCTGTGTGTCCATGCATGAGTGTGTGTGTGCGAGTCCTATAAATCCTTGAGGTCAACAAATACCTTTTTCAGACAATGTTTCGAATTCATCATTGTGTATATTTAGGTTAAACTGGCCTATTAATATAATACATAAGACTGAGTGGGACTAAAATGGCTAAATATAGAATAATTAAACCTATGTTTTAAAGCCTCACTCACGCAAAAAATGTAGTTGCACTCAAACTGGTTTTGCAGTAGATTAAGAAAAACACATCCCTTGTTTAAATAGGGGGCCTTTTTTGCTGTTCTACACATATAAGAATCTCCACCTTCGATGGATTCATTTACAACTCATGCAGCACTGCCACAAAACTGTAAAATGGAAACAATTAAAGGTGAGTTAATAGAAATACAAATACTTTCATCAATGGATTAAAAGTATTGGTATAAATCGACATATTTGAGTTTAAAATGATGGACTGTATAGAAGATCATGTCGTTTGGGAACAGATATTTGATACTCCAATACCATTGCATCGAGTATATGGTTTCACATATAAATCAACAATTGACACATCAATCTAAATATTTTAATGTACTGGCTGATAAAAAACCCAGGTACCTGTATATATGGGTTATAAAACAGGTTGAGCAGACTCTGTCATGAAGAACTTGAAAGGATAGATCACCTCTTCTGGTACTGCCCAATAGCAGCTAGATTCTAAAGTCAGGTCCAGGAATAGTTACTTCAGTATAACATCAGTCTCCAGATTGCAGATCAATCTATACAGTCATGGTCAAAAGTTTAGAGAATGGCACAAATACTAAATGTCTGCTGTGTTCAGTGTTGATGTTGGCAAATTACATATACTCCAGAATGTCATGAAGAGTGTTCAGAGGAATTGCAATGAATTTCAAAGTCTGATAATCCCCAAAAAACATTTCCACTGATTTTCACCCCTGCCACAATAGGACTAGCTGCCATCATGTCAGTGATTGTCTCATTAAAACAAGTGAGACTGTTGATGAGGACTGGAAATCACTCTGTCATGCTAATTGAACCAGAATAATCAGACTGGAAGATTTAAAAGGAGGGTGGTGCTTGAAATCATTGTTCTTCCTCTGTCAACCATGGTTACCTGCAAAGAAACACATGCCATCATCATTGCTTTGCACAAAAATGGCTTCACAGGCAAGGATATTTCTACTAGTAAGATTGCACCTAAATCAACCATTTATTGGATCATCAAGAACTTCAAGGAGAGAGATTTAATTGTTGTGGAAAAGCTTTCAGGGCCCCCAAGAAAGTCCAGCAAGCACCAGGACCATCTCCTAAAGTTGATTCATCTGCGGGATCAGGGCACCACCAGTGCAGAGCTGCTCAGGAATGGCAGCAAAGAAAAAAGATCTAAGAACACTGAAGCAGCAAACTTTGTGGAGACCAATACTTTCGACCACGACTGTACTATTGATGGACTTGAGAGACCAGAGTCAGTCAATAAGTAATATCATTATACTCTGAGTTAAAGAATTCAACTTTATGATTGATTCCTCTACATTATTCTCAAGTATCTGCTGATATTGAGTGGAATTTGTGCAACCCTCAACTTTAACAAGATTCCCAGTACCGGCACTGGCCACACAGCCCCACAGCCTGATGGCACCTCCACCAAATTTTATTGGGGGTAGCAAGTGTTTGTCTTGGAACGCTGTGTTCTTTTGCCGCCATGCATAACGCACCTTGTTATGACCAAATAACTCCATCTTTGTTTCATCAGTCCACAGCACCTTCTTCCAAAATGAAGCTGGCTTGTCCAAATGTGTGTTTGCATACCTCAAGCGACTCTGTTCGTGGCGTGTGTGCAGAAAAGGCTTCTTCCGCATCACTCTCCCATACATTCTCTTTGTGCAAAGTTTGCTGAACTGTTAAACGATGCACAGTGACACCATTTACAGCAAGCTGATGTTGTAAGTCTTTGGAGATGGTCTGTGGGCTGTTTTTGAACATTCTCACCATTCTTCGCCTTTGCCTCTCCAATATTTTACTTGGCCTGACACTTCTGGCCTTAACAACAACTGTGTCTTTGGTCTTCTATTTCCTCACTATGCTCCTAACAGTGGACACTGACAGCTTATATCTCTGTGATAGCTTTTTGTAGCCTTCCCCTAAACCATAATGTTGAACAATCTTTGTTGTCAGGTCATTTGAGAATTGTTTTGAGCCCCTGATGTTGTCACTCTTCAAAGGTTAGTCAAAGAGAACAACAACTTGCAATTGGCCACCTTCAATACCTTTTCTCATGATTGGATGCACTTGTCTATGAAGTTCAAGGCTTATTGAGCTCAACAAACCAATTGTGTGTTCCTATTAATCAGTGCTATAGGTAGTTACAGGTATTCAAATCAAGAAAATTACAAGGGTGCCCAAATTTATGCACCTGTCTAATTTCATTTTGATGCATATTGCAAATTTTCTTTTTATCCAATGAACCTCATTTCACTACCGAAATATTACTGTATCCTGATCCAAACAACCAATTATTTATAAATGAAAATCATGGATACTGTATATATAATGGTACAAAGTTAAATTAAAACAATGTATGTACATTTAGCCAACAGAAACCCCACATTGGATGACTCCATCTCTTAAGTGTCCATCCTTAATCACAATGTGTAAAAATGTTCCCTAATTCTTTGCGCTACTTACATTTTACCAATTTTTATTAATTTAGCAGACGCTCTTATCCAGAGCGACTTATAGTAAGTACAGGGACATTCCACCTGGAGCAACTAAGAGTTAAGTACCTTGCTCAAGGACACAACAACATCTGGCAGAGTCGGGAATCAAACCAGCAACCTTCCGACTACAAGTCTGACTCCCTAACTCCTGAACCCTCTTAGCCTTCTGCGCAAACAGGGCCATCTAGTAGATTGAATAAACCAATCTTGTGCTCTTATCACCTGGCTAAATAAAAATAAATTAAGAAGTTTGTAAAACTTAATAAACCGATAAACAATGACAAAGAGCTTATTAAAGAGATTGGAAATAAAGTGTACAGACTTAAAAGAAAGATAAGAGCCGTAAAGAGTTGGTAAACATACATTAATATAAATAGCTAATAACGCGCTAGCAAATACAACTTAAAGAGAGAGTAAATAGACAAAAAACCCTGCTAGCCAAAAGTGTCGGCCCAGATCCTGCCCAGATCTGGGCAGATGTGGGCCGGATCTGGGCCGACACTTCTGGCTAGCTGGGAAGAGCTGATTAAGAAATAATAAATACCTAGTAGAAATATAAAATGAGCTATAATGTTATTAAATATATATTAAAAAGCTATAAAAGAACTAGTAAACAACTAGTATCAAGATATAAAAGACAAAAAGCTTGTGAAAATCCAGTAAGTACCAAGTTATGAACTAAAACTTATGAAATAACAAAAAGCAAGTAAAGTGCTGCTATAAGTATAGTAAACAGATACAAAATAGCTACTCAATAATTAAATAATTAGCGCAGAGATTATAGAAAACTAGCACGGAGAAAGTAAAAAGGTGAGAAAGAGATAAAAAGCTAGTTCAGTGAGAAACACTGGTAAAAAGCTTCCAAATATTAATCAAGAAAAAAATATATTCTACAAGCTAGTATAGATATCACAAACACATAATAAAGAGCTATTATAAAGTTTATAAATAAATAATAAATAGTTAGTAAAAGATATTGCCAGAGTGCACGGTACCCGGTGTTCACAGCTCTCAGCTACTCCCATACAATCCAGAACATATACACAGGCACAGATATTTGCAGTCAATTCCACATGCACACACAGACACAGACACACACAGACACACACAGACACTCACACAATCTTAATAAAATAAATATGTACACGATACTATAATGTTGATAGTATACCAAGGGAAGGGTGAAGTAAAAGACTTAAATTACATTTTATAAAATAAGCCCCTATCCCTACTCAAAATAAACATTCCCATCACCGAATCCACTCATTTACATTCAAGCAATCCCTTGAGTTGACAGACATGGTAAATGCAACATATCTTTCCCAATTCATTGGCCTCTAAGTAATTTGGTGGTGGCTAGGTGTGCACAGTGCAGGCAGGATATGAGCAGTGAAAAGCGTCAGAAAGCATATGGCCATCTTGCATATTCTCCTTCAAATGCAC
The DNA here is from genome assembly GCA_016801145.1 of Umbra pygmaea. Taxonomy (NCBI): domain Eukaryota; kingdom Metazoa; phylum Chordata; class Actinopteri; order Esociformes; family Umbridae; genus Umbra; species Umbra pygmaea. The sequence continues at coordinate 5,245 of JACXGM010033077.1, read as the reverse complement.
AGGAGATGAAACCTCTCCAATGCATGAGTGGGCAAGGAGATGGGTAGACATTGTGCAAGGAGAGATAAATTGATTTAAGCCTGGGCTCAGTAAACGTGTCCTGTTGAGGGATTACGTCTAAGTGACAAGATAATACGGGCACACACATTCAGGAGTGTCATGTTTATTGTTTGGCCAAAATTTTTGGATAGGGGATCATCCGTTGTGATTTGTGCACGTCAGTCTCTCTCTGCCTGCTGGTGCATTGTTCTCCTGACACTATCCTTCTCCCTTCAATGGTTTTATTTCTCATTTTTACATCAATCATCATAAGAGGTTTTACATGTATTAAGGGCATGTATTAAGAGCAAGTGGCATAGATGGATTGGGACATTCATGCATTGTATTGTATTGTATTGTCTACCTGTTTAAACATTTCCACAGAGTGATTTCCACAGGAGGCATACTGTAATTAGTGGTCTGCTTGTAATCAATACTCTTTTGGTAGAATAAAATACACTGATGCATTGACTTCCATTATCATCTTCATCATCATCATCATTAACATGACCACAATATCTGCACACAACACAGGTGGGATTATACCAATGGGATTTCAGCAGGAAATAAATAGATAAATACATAGATTAATAAATAGATTAATACATAGCTGAATAGATAAATAAATAGATAAATAAATAGATTCATAGATAAATAAATACATAGATAAATAAATAAATAAAAGAAAAAATAAAGGTTGTGCACATGGATTATTTTTTGGGGTTCTGCATTTCAAATGGATGATCATGTGCTGTGATTGGTCAGATGTTTGCTCTGTTTGGCTGTGAAGAAGGTGGAATATCTATTACAGAAGCCATTAGCTCTATTGTCATTGGTATGTATTAGCTCTTTGTTTCCTGAGGTGAAATATCGAAGCACAGCACCTTCTATTTTTGAAGGACACGTTTTGATATTTTACACACGGATTGGGCAAAATTAAGTGTGAAGAAAAACAAGGGAAACTCTTTAAATATATTTTTCAATAGTAAACAAAAAAATATAGATTGATGATGGAGATTGAAGTTATTCACCATGTAAGTGTAGTCAAGCGGGTGGGACTTTAAATATCATTGTTCACTGATCACCTGATGACCCACATTTATTTTAATTTTTTTGAAATTTCTAAAATATTGTAATTCCTGACAAACATTCATCCACACGAACATGAGTCGTGAGCTAATTTAATGTTGACTAGCTATGGGCTGGGCCCCGTAGCTATGTAAATATTCACCATGAATTCTCCTGAGAAGTAATGTATATATTTATTTAACCAGGTAAGTTGACTGAAAACAGGTTCACACTTGTAGCATTGTCCTGGGTAGGTCACATATAATAACAATGTATAGGAATAAGAAAATAAATAAAGAAGCAAAGCAGAAGCATCACAATCACATAAAACAAAAACGTAAGTAATACAATTATCTTTAAGTAAACGTCTAAAATGTACCAGTTCCTCCAAATTAAAAGTACATTGTAACTCATTCCATATATGAGGGGCAAAGAAAGTAAAAGCAGTCCTACCCAATTCAGTGGAGATGTTATGAATTTCCAGTGATAGCCATTCCTGAGCTCGGTCTGGTAGCCCATCCATCTAAGAGTTAAAAGTGAATTAATAAAAAGGTGGTAGTTTGCACAAAATACCTTTATAAACAAAAAGTGCAAAATACATTGTTCTGCGACAATTTAAAAACAGACAGTTTACTTTCTGTTAAAGGATGTAATGATGAGTACTAAACCTGCCTCCTAGAATGAAAAAATACTATGATACACAGCATTAAGATTTTTTAACTATGGCCCTGTCCATGTCTCCTTGTGTAACAGCCCGTCTCCTGGTATCTCCTCCATGCTCTTAAGACTGTACTGAGAGACATAGTAAACCTTCTTGTGACGGCAGGTATGGATGTTCCATCCTGGAAGAGCTGGACTACCTGCGCAACCTGATGGACTGCAGGTACTACCTCATGTCATGTTACCAGTAGTGACAAAGACACTAGCAAAACGCAAAAGTGAAGAATCAGTCAGGAAGGATAAGGAGAGAGCAATTGTCTCTGGCCAACACCTGCAAAACCAATTCCGTTTTTTGGGGTTGTCTTGCTGTTGCCTATCCAGTGCAACTGTTGTCACTTTCATTTATTTTACACCAAAACAGGTGACATTGATTCACAATCGCTTATGATTCCTAACTGGACAGAAAGATATCCCGGAAGTTTAATTGACTTGGTTTTATAATGTGATAATTGTGTGTTCCCTTTATATTTTTGAGGAGTGTTAGTGTATGGCACGGGTACAGACAAATTAGATCATAGCGTCTGACAGTATATTTTCAGACATACGGTAGTTGTTTCCTAATTTATAGCTGGCTAATTAACTGTAGTGTAGTTAAGTTTAATTGAAATGAATTACCTTAACCAGGGGTAACTTTACCGTAGACTGTTGTGTTGAAAAAAACTCCACAACAACTGCAGAGAGGGGGGCATTCCTCCACCAACGATTTCTTGCCCTGGTACACTCCCTCATTTTCTCACCGAGCTGGACTAGAAACTGCAGCTAGCTATAGAACCCGCTAGCCTTATCGTATTAGCCAGCCAAAAGCTCCTAAGATAAGCTCATGGATAATAGCTAGCTAGCCAACGTCCTGGAAAGGATGCCATATTTGCCGCTTTAACGCCGAAAAGGGGAGAAGAGGAAACGAAGATAGAGTTACCTAAACAGAAATTGTTCTTTGAAATCGTTGGCCTCACTGGGTAAGATAGCTTGCAAACTAGGCTAGCTAGCTGCATCAGTTAGCAACGGCTTTCCTCGGAGCGGCTTGCGTCTCGCGCAACCCCGCCCGTGCTGTTCCTCTCGCCGCAGTGGGCTCGAGCGAGACCGCTGCTTTCAGTTGCTTCTGCGGTCGCGAGGAGACGCTTGTGTCTGAACAGAAGGGACAGTTAGGTTGTCAAAGAGATTTCAACGAGAACTCACAAGCCTGTGTGGTATTAGCTTGCTGAAATGAGTGAATGTGGATATATGCATATAAATATAGCTACTTACACTAGCTAGCTGTCTAGCGTTGTTTACTATTAACGTTAGCTCGTAACGTGTCAGATATGCTGTGGTTACAATAGATTGGACGTTATAATGTAATCGATTTACAATAAGTTGGAAACGTGTGTGATATTTACAATACAGCTAACTATTGCCTTCCCAATACAAAGCGATGTTCCACGGTGGTAACGAACTATATTTTGATGTGGTAATGCCTCACGACATACAGTTCTTTTGCTAGTTAGCCACCTTGCTAGCGCACACATTCGTTCTCTTTCCAATTGTAAACGATTAGTAACGTTGTACAGTATATTTAACCAGCTAACTATAGATTGGAAGTTGGCTAGATTGTGTTTAACAATACCGTTGTTTAGTTAACTAACACTTGTCTAGTTAGCTAGCACAGTACATTTTATACTTTTTATTTAGCTAACATAGCTATTTGTTAACCTTTAGCTATGGGAATGTTTTGGATTCTACCCTAACTAAACGAAATAAAGAGATGTATGAATGTATTGGTAATCATAGGAGTTGTTTACATGACTACCTGCTAACTGAGCTAGCTGGCAGTTTTGTTCACAGTCAAATTGTTGACCACTCATGCATTCTGTTCTTATACAGTATTCTGTTAGATGATTAGCTAAAACACGTTGTTTTTTGGGCAATTACTTCGAGATTTGGACGTGCTGCTCAGCAAACAGCCAAACTGCATGTATTCACTTGTAACGGTGTTATATCTACGCCTGTTCCAGATACATTTTTAGATTTGTTATAGCTATTTGGTTATGAATAAACTGGATTGGTTTTTCCGTAACTAGGCCTAATTCAAGTGTTTTGTAAACAGTGAAAAAAATCCACGATGTCGTCAGTGTCATATATCTACACTGAAGTCCTTCATATATTGTAACACTCTTTCCATTATATTTTGTTCTGAAATCTTTTGGGGGTTTTGTCAGTGTAATGTGTTTGAACTAGTTTTTGATTGTGTATTTTTTAACATGATTTGCGCTCTGCTGAACGGTATATTCAAGTTTTGTCCAGTTGTTAAGAGAGGTACAAACTCTCTAGAAACTATGTTCTAGAGACAGGCTGTCACTGATTACATAAAGCCTTGTTTTTACAGACAGGTCTGTCTGGCTGCTCAATGCCTGGTAGTACACATGGTTGAATAAATCAATTTACTTATAATTTAAGACATCAGTATGGACATATAATGGGAAGGTAGCCTAGCTTATTTCATAGAGTGCCATTTCAGTTGCTGTGTTGATCAGTTTTCTTTGTATTCAGTTGAGAATGTTGAGTGGTGGGAGCTAAATGAGATGTGTTTTGAATGTTGAGTGGTGGGAGCTAAATGAGTTGTGTTTTGAGGAAGTCACCCATGTTGTACCGGTGGGGTTGGATGGGTCTTTATCAAATTTGCAAATGCAATTGACTCACCACCTGTGTAAATAGATACTGGTGTGTGCTTTTCTTTAAAAATGTATGCCTAAGGAAAGTCCTACAACTAAACAAGATATGTAGATGACTGTCTTTTTCTTCATCTGCATGTCTGTGTGTTTTTTGAGAGAGAGAGAGACCAACTGTTCAGATCATATTACTGTAAGCAGAGATATAGGTAGTGCCTGGCTGTGCTCTTGGCATCACTATTCCTCTAAGTCTCCTCCTTAGTGATGCCTTTCTTTACAAGAAGAATTCAGACAGGACTCTGCTTGGTGTGGACCCGCATCGGTCCGCAGGCAGCCACAAGTGTAAGCTGTGATTAGTCATTACGTTATCTGGTATTTTGTTTCTGGGTGCGTTCATGCTTCTTGGCTAGACCAGAGGTCCACCTAGGCCTAACATCCACAGTTTATGAGTACTGGGTCCCGACAGGTCATACCAGGCTCTTGTGCATTTACCGTTGAAGAAGCTAGTGTGTGCTGGTATGCTGTCTTGGTTGTGTTACGCTGCAGTGGTTCAGTTTTAAATATTCACTGGACATTTATGTCTATGGCAGGTTTCTACCACCCAGTGACATGACAGCCTGCTGTCTCTGCTGGGACAACTGGCCTGCTGTCTCTGCTGGGAGAACTGGCCTGCTGTCTCTGCTGGGAGAACTGGCCTGCTGTCTCTGCTGGGACAACTGGCCTGCTGTCTCTGCTGGGACAACTGGCCTGCTGTCTCTGCTGGGACAACTGGC
>JACXGM010033076.1:0-12407 GCA_016801145.1 Umbra pygmaea | reverse complement strand
AGACCACAGTGAGACCAGACTCAGAGGCCACAGTGAGACCAGACTCAGAGGCCACAGTGGGTTCTGGGATATTTACCTGAAAAAAGCATGCATGGTTGCATACTACAAAAATCTACCAGACGTAGTAGACCATTCAGGGAGTTTTGGCATACAGTTTTTGCCGTACTATGGTTTGGAACATACTCACCTTAATCTGGCGAACTATATAGGTTGCATAGGATGCACATTGAAATGCAGCCCTGGATTGGATGTGAGTGAATGAGTTTCAGCTTGATGGAGAGATGGACAGCAAAGATGGATGAAGCTGGTTAGAGAGGGAAGCGAGGTTTTACCATGTCCCGGCCGGTCCTGATTGTGACATCCTCTGACATATCAGAAGCACTTTTCCACACGGGTGAGCTCTTAGAGCTCAGATGAGAGTTCACCCCTCCGCCCCATCCATTTGTCTTTTCCCCCCGTGTCTCTTCCGCCCATCCTTCTCCTCCGGCCTCAAGGCTCTCAGAGCTCTTCATGTGGGAGGTTCTTGCTGTGACCTTAAAGAAGGTGATGGTGTTTATGTGCGGCAGACATGACAGGTGTTTGGGTAGTGATGAGAGCGTTGCTGGCAGGAGAGTCAGTGATGCGTGTGGATAACAGTGTGTATGTGTGCTTGTGGGTGGGTTGCATGTAGACGCTCTAAACTCTACATACAAGACAGAAACCCCTGCTCCAACTGTTCTGTACCACAACCAATGTTTGGTTCTGCGTGGTTCTGGTTAGATTCTAGGTTTCTGCATTCAAGAGAAAGTGGCCTACAAAGAACTGTTTTAAAACTCTTTTGGTATGAGAGTAAGCGGTGATGGAGCCTAGAATAAGCTCTTGCCCTTGACAGGTCATTATTATTTATGCCCACCCATTAGTTTAATGTCATATATGGTCATCAAGTCACATTTTCCTTGCATACCTATGCATTTTACATATGCTTTTTTCTAAGAAAATGTGGGGGTTAAAGAGGGAATATAGACATAAGGAAGAAAGAAGGGAATTGAACCCTTGTCTCTGGTGAGGAGAAAGGTTATGTATCCAAGCTGTCTAATGCATTACCACTAGACCACAGGCTTGAATTTCACATACTCTAATATAATATCAATAATATTGAAGCCAGACTCTGTAAAATTTAAATAAAACATCACTTTATTCTCATATTGTTTAATATATCTTTAAATGGACAGAAGAAAAAGATTAATATGCCTGTTGTGAACCAGCAGCTCTTTTTTTCAGATGACATAAAACACGCGAGCTCAGACATAATATTTCAGATTGTTATATCTTACACTGGATTTAAAGAATGCAGGGAAAGTCTTTTTTCTTCTTCAAATTGATCAATTGTAACCCCAATTATAAGACATTGCTGTTGGGAGGTTTTGCTCAGTTTCACATATCATTCTTGGTTTACACCCATCTGTATGGGCTCCCATTTGAGGCCATGTATACAGTAGGTAGGTAAACAACCAGCGATTTCAAGAATAACCACGTGGAAGGCACTAGCTTGTATAATCATTACACAGATCATAAACTGATGCCAATTCATGTATGCCATTTTCCAAACATCAATATTAAACACACCATCCAAAGGGAAAGCAATTAACCAGCTAACATCTCGAGGTGGGGATAGCATGTGATTGACATTTGACCATCCAAGGGGTTGCCGGCAAGAGGAGACCCGTGGACAACATGTGTGAGGCTGTGGAAAAAAGTCTGTAAGCAACTGTTATAAAATTATTTTTGATTTCCATGTTTCTATAGTGTGTGGGTTCTGAGAACAGCCCTTCTCAGGAAAAAGTGGGTCATCCTGTCCCACCTCCTCACATTGTGGCCCACCCCTCCTACCCCTTCGGCCTCAACCCCAGCTCTATCATGCAGGACCGCCGACTACAGGGCCTCAAGTGAGTGACTGCCTGGGCACAGTGTAGCTCAGTAGAGCCTGGGTTTGTCCATTTGACTCTCAGTTCAAACATGCTTGCAGATATTACTGCTAGTCGCTCTAGATGAGCGCTTTTGCTAAATTATTTAAAAGATCAATATACATGTTCTCTCTCTTTAAAACTCCATACACACTATCCTAATATACAATCTGTTCCCCGTGCCCTCCGTTTCATTTAGCCTGCCTGGTCAGGATCACCCAGCGGTCCCCTCAGGGTCAGTCCCAGAAGAGTACCTAAGAGGACTCCGTCCCTTCAACACCTCAGATGACCTCCGCCTGTCCTCGTTGCCCCTGGGGCTCGACCCCACCACTGCTGCTCACGTTACTGCTGCTGCTGCTTACTACCACCCAGCCTACCTGCACCACTTACACAGGTCGGTCTGTAGACCACCCACCCAGCCTTCCTGAACCCCATACACAGGCCAGTCTATAGACCACCCGCCAGCCTACCTAAACCCCATACACAGGCCAGTCTATAGACCACCCACCAGCCTACCTGAACCCCATACACAGGCCAGTCTGTAGACCAGTGGTTCCCAAACCTCTCCTTGGGGACCCCCAGACAGGCCATGTTTTTGCTTTAACTATGAAATGGCACACCTGATTCAAATAGTCAAAGGTGTAATGTGTAGTTGACTAATTTAATCAGTTGTGTCATTTCAGGGTGAAAATAAAAACATTGCCTGTCTGGGGGTCCACGAGGAGAGGTTTGGGAACCACTGCTATAGACCACCCACCAGCCTACCTGAACCCTATATACAGGCCAGTCTATAGACCACCCACCCAGCCTACCTGAACCCCATACAACGTAGGTCAGTCTATAAACATACAGTAGGTCAGTCTATAAACCACCCAGCCTACATGCCCCACTTACATACAGCCTTTGCACTGGTAGTTCTGTCCACATTGATAACAGAACTACAGGGATCACATACAGTGCCTTGCAAAAGTATTCGCCCCCATTGAACTTCTCGACCTTTTGCCACATTTCAGGCTTCAAACAAAAAGATATGAAACTGTAATTTTTGTGAAGAATCAACAACAAGTGGGACACAATCATGAAGTGGAACGAAATTTATTGGATATTTCAAACTTTTTTAACAAATAAAAAACTGAAAATTGGGTGTGCAAAATTATTCTTAAGTTAATACTTTGTAGCGCCACCTTTTGGTGCGATTACAGCTGTAAGTCGCTTGGGGTATGTCTCTATCAGTTTTGCACATCGAGAGACTGAAATTGTTGCCCATTCCTCATTGCAAAACAGCTAGAGCTTAGTGAGGTTGGATGGAGAGCGTTTGTGAACAGCAGTTTTCAGTTCTTTCCACAGATTCTCGATTGAATTTAGGTCTGGACTTTGACCTGAACATTCTAACAGCTGGATATGTTTATTTGTGAACCATTCCATTGTAGATTTTGCTTTATGTTTTGGATCATTGTCTTGTTGGAAGACAAATCTCCGTCCCAGTCTCAGGTCTTTTGCAGACTCCATCAGGTTCTTCCAGAACGGTCCTGTATTTGGCTCCATCCATCTTCCCATCAATTTTAGCCATCTTCCCTGTCTCTGCTGAAGAGAAGCAGGCCCAAACCATGATGCTGCCACCACCATGTTTGACAGTGGGGATGGTGTGTTCAGGGTGATGAGCTGTGTTGCTTTTACACCAAACATAACGTTTTGCATTATTGCCAAAAAGTTCGGTTTTGGTTTCATCTGACCAGAGCACCTTATTCCACATGTTTGGTTGTGTCTCCCAGGTGGCTTGTGGCAAACTTTAAACAACACTTTTTATGGATATCTTTCAGATATGGCTTTCTTCTTGCCACTATTCCATAAAGGCCAGATTTGTGCAGTATATGACTGACTGTTGTCCTATGGACAGACTCGCCCACCTCAGCTGTAGATCTTTGCAGTTCATCCAGAGTGATCATGGGCCTCTTGGCTGCATCTCTGATCAGTCTTCTCCTTGTATGAGCTGAAAGTTTAGAGGGACGGCTGGGTCTTGGTAGATTTGCAGTGGTCTGATACTCCTTCCATTTCAATATTATCACTTGCACAGTGCTCCTTGGGATGTTTAAAGCTTGGGAAATCTTTCTGTATCCAAATCCGGCTTTAAACTTCTCCACAACAGTATCTCAGACCTGCCTGGTATGTTCCTTGTTCTTCATGATGCCCTCTGTGCTTTCAACTGACCTCTGAGACTATCACAGAGCAGGTGAATTTATACAGAGACTTGATTACACACAGGTGGATTCTATTTATCATCATTAGTCATTTAGGTCAACATTGGATCATTCAGAGATCCTCACTGAACTTCTGGAGAGAGTTTGCTGCACTGAAAGTACACTGAATAATTTTGCTCGCCCAATTTTTGTATTTGTTAAAGAAGTTTGAAATATCAATAAATTTCATTCCTCTTCATGATTGTGTCCCACTTGTTGTTAATTCTTCACAAAAAATTACAGTTTTATATCTTTATTTTTGAAGCCTGAAATGTGGCAAAAGGTTGAAATGTTCAAGGGGGCCGAATACTTTCGCAAGGCACTGTATATTTGATTCATGACGTTAAAAAGGGCCTTGAAATTCAGACAATGGTCTGATATATTACAGGCAAGTAGGCTGGCTGCTGGCTGTTGAGGGTGGACATGTCGGATGGACTGAGGCAGCAGGCTCCACACATAGGATGGTATAGTCCCAGTGCTAGTATTCTTCCCATTGCTAATCACCCATGTGTTTCTTTTTAACTCTACCCCAAACCTACTCTTTAAGGTAACCACAAAATGTGTTTACTACCACATTTTATAATTAGCTTCTGTTAAATTTTGTTGTAACCCAAGAATGAACTTGACTGTAATAACAGTGGTTGATTACAACCTCTTCTTCTCCCCTGGTTTCTCACTGTCCAGGATGGAGCAGTCTTTGTGCCTGTCTGCACTGCGCTCTCAGTTCTACTCTCTACCAGCAGGGGGGGCCTTTCCTCACCTCCACCCCTCTGCCCTCCACATGCACCTGCCTGGAGCACGCTACACTGGGGAACTCAGCCAAACACACAGTGCACTGGCCGAGAGGTAACACACATTTCTATAATAACACACACTGCGCACTGGCCGAGAGGAAACACGTTTTATCATCACACACACACACCTGCACTTGTCCTAAAGGCTTGAAGATCAAACACACGCATCACACTAACTGAGAGGTGTAACACACACAATCTTCCTGTAGGAACGGCACAGGTAGCTGTTATATATTTAGAACACACCCCACTGTGCTACTACACACACACACAAACACCACCATGCTACCAAACACAGACACACATACACAACATTCTTTGTTTATCTGCACGTTGTGTTTGTGTGTGTGCAAATACATGTTCAAAGGCGTGTGTGTTTAACAGTGTGTGCCCCATAATGGGTGTTGCATCTCTCACTTGCACTCCCCTGTGTGTGTGTACGTGTGTGTGTTTGTGTGTGTGTGTGTGGGGTGGGGGGGTGTGTGTTATTTCTTTAACTCCCCCACAGACTACAGATGGAGGAAGAGCTGCGCCAACGAGAGAGGGAGAGAGAAAGAGAGTGTGAACGAGAGACACAGAGGAAGCAAGAGGTGGAACGGGAGAGAGAGAGGGACATGGACAGACAGAAGGAGAAGCAGAGGGAGAGGCAGATGGTCAGAGCACTGGAGAGCCAGTACCTGACTGGGCTGAAGGCTCTCACGGCTCAGCCGGAGGACAGGGTCAGTCCTGGGGAGAGGCTGACACCTAACCGGCTGGGTACGGTGCGCACACACACACACAAACACACACACCAGATCATTGTTTTCTTATTAATTATGCACCACATATGTATTATTAAATTTAGAGTCACACCTCCACACCATACTAATTGCATCTTCTATTTTTGAAGACTTCTTTATGAAACATTAATTGTAAAACTGTATTTCTTTTCTCCAGATAAGTCCACCCTCCCAGTTCCCAAACATATGCCCCCAGGCCTCTGGTCTTCCAAGGGCTCTGTCCCTCAACATGCACCCAATCTAGGGCCCTCTCAGAAGGAAAAACCCCTCCCTCCCTCAGCCTGTGCCAGTGGGCTCCATGGAACACTGGCCTCTGCCACCAAGCTGCATCAGGCCAATGGAGAGGAGCATTGGTTGGTAGAGCAGAGAGGAAGGTGTCGACAACTAGGAGAAGGCATGGAACCACGAGGAGAAAGCTACAGGTCAGTGTCTAATCAAACAAGGAATAGTCCGTTTAGAAATGCTAACCTGTACTGGAGTTGGTGTAGCAGTTTAAGCTGCCGACTCCGGTCTACACAAACCCCCTGGACGAGGTTCAAGCAGTGCCGGCCCGAGCCTTTTGGGGGCCCTAAGCAGAATTTGATTTGGGGGCCCCCTCCTACCACGCAGAGTCACATGTGCACTCGATTGGGGTGCCCTGGTGGTCAGGGGACTCCAAGCAGCCGCTTACTTCGCTTATGCCTGGGGCCGGCCCTGGGTTCAAGCCTTGGCTCGGCCGATGGTCTGCGCCCTTCCTCTCTGTCTCCTCCTACCTGTCAACCTGTCTGTTGTCAATAAAAATGTATAATAACCCCCCCCCCCCAAAAAAATCTAAAATTAGTCATTTCTTCAGTATTGAATCTGTATCCTCTGAGCTATTCTTTCTCTTCTCTGCTGAAATCTGTTTATTAGAATACATCTTCAGACTAATCTCTCAGAGCCAGACTAGCAGAAAGATGTCTGTGCGCTCGTGTGTGTGTGCATGTTTTATTAACCGGTCCTTGAAAGTTTGTGAAACCTTTAGAATTTTCTATATTTCTGCAAGAGAACCTACAGTCGTGGTGAAAAGTTTTGAGAATTACATAATTCTGCTGTTGATGATGGCATTTCGTATATACGTCAGAATGTCATGAAGAGTGATTAGATGAATTGCAATGAATTGCAAAGTACGTCTTTGTCACAAAAATGAACTTAATCCTAAAAACAAATTGCACCTAAATCCACCATTTATCGGATCATGAAGAACTTCAAGGAGAGAGGTTTAATTGTTGTGAAGAAGGCGTCAGGGCACCCAAGAAGGTCCAGCAAGTGCCATGACCGTCTCCTAAAGTTGATTCAGCTGTGGGATTGGGGCACCTACTACCAGTGCAGAGCTTGCTCAGGAATGGCAGTAGGCAGGTGTGAGTGCATCTGTACGCACAGTGAGGCAAAGACTTTTGGAGGAAGGCCTGGTATCAAGAAGGGCAGAAAAGAAGCCACTTCTCTCTAGGAAAAACATCAGGGACAGACTGATATTCTGCCAAAGGTACAGGAATTAGACTGCTGAGGACTGGGGTAAAGTCATTTTCTCTGATTGTTTTGGCCATCTGGAATACACCTTGTTCGGAGAAGACAAGGTGAGCGCTATCAGCAGTCCTGTGTCATGCCAACAGTAAAGCCTCTTGAGACCATTCATGTATGGGGTTGCTTTTCAAGCCAAGAGAGTGGGCTCACTCAAAATTTTGCCTAAGAACACAGCCATGAATAAAGAATGGTACCAACACATCCTCAGAGAGCAACTTCTGCGAACCGTCCAAGAACAGTTTGGTGATGAACAATACCTTTTCCAGCATGATGGAGCTCATTGCCATAAGGCAAAAGTGATAACTTGAGTGGCTCTGGGAACAAAGCATTGACCGTTTTGGGTCCATGGCCAGGAAACTCCGCAGACCTTAATCCCATTGAAAAACCCACAAATTCTGACAATTTATGACAATTTCTGTCCATCAGTCAGGATGTGGCCCAGAAGTTAATTGACAGCATGCCAGGGTGGATTACAGAGATCTTGAAAAAGAAGGGTCAACACAAATATTGACTGTTTGCATAAACGTAATGTAATTGTCAATAAAAGCCTTTGACACATGGAATGCTTGTAATTATACTACTGACATAACAATCTAAGAACACTAAAGTAGCACACTTTGTGGAGACCAATTCTTGTGATATTCTCAAGATTTTTAACCACGACTAATTAAACAAATGAGACAAAAATATTATACTTGGTCATTTATTAATTGAGAAAATGATTCATTATTACATAACTATGACCCCCTTATGCAGGACTAACTGGAACTAAATGTTTCTGGTAACTGTTACAGTTTTTTCCAATTGCTAATACACTAAAATGACATGCATAGCACAATTATTTAAACTGACACACAGACAGCAAAACCTCTTCTCAAGTCTTCAAAAGTCTAAACACATTTTCTGCTTTACACAGATTTTGCAATTCAAAATGGCACTTTTTAAATGCACTGAACACAGTTCTCTGCATAAGACACACCAATCTGACAGCAAGTCACATAATTGCCATTTCAAAACACTGCCATTCAAAATGACACTACATGAGCAATTTGGCCAACATGTGTGTGAGTGCGTGCGTGCGTGCGTGTGAATATGTCTGTGCATGTGAACAATCTGAAGAATTTCCTACAATTTTAATTATTTTCGTATAAAGGTAAAGCATACTAAAGATGAGAGTGTTTTTTATTATGCCCAACAGTGTGTAGTTGGTTAGAAATTATAGCAAAGCATAATAAAGATAAGAGTGTTTGTCATTATGACCAACAGTGTGTAGTTGGTTAGACAAAAATCTGGTAATATGAATGAAGTGTGTGCCATGTGGTGCAAAAGTTTGATTTTGATAATGCTATATGTAGTTTTGGTTGCAGTGCTTCATTTTGCAGGATATATGAGATATTTTGCAGTTTGGGTGTGTCGTTTTGTGAATTGTGTTGAGTATTTTGATAAAACCACACTAGTTTGCAAAATTGTGTTTTAGCAATTGGAGAAAACTGTAATCAGTCCTGCTCATCGACTAGGAGATTTTTAGCCCATTCCTCCGCACAGAACAGCTTCATCACTGGGATTGGTTTCCTCACATGAACTGCCTGTGTCAGGTCCTTCCACAACATTTAGATCGGATAAAGGTCAAAACATTGACTTAATTCTTCGTTAACCATTCTTTGGTAGAACAACGTGTGTGCTTAGGGTCATTGTCTTGCTGCATGACCCACTTTCTCTTCAGTTCAGTTCACAGAAAAATTCCTGACATTTTCATTTTAGTATTCGCTGGTATAATTCAAATTTCATTGTTCCATCAATGTTGGCAAGCTGTATCAAAACAGGGCCAAACCATGATACTCCCATCACATGTTTCACAGAAGGAATAATGTTCTTATGCTGGAATGCAGTGTTTTCCTTTCGCCAAACATAAAGCATCTAATTTAAACCAAAAAGTTTTATTTTTGGGTCTGTGTGGCATAGTGGGCTGAGCACAGAACCTCCAGCACAAAGCAGCGCAAATTTGGGATAGATAAGTCGAATTATGTACCTTGCCTTGTCGCTCTCCAGTGACCCCCTGTGTGCAGATTAAGCGCCAGTTAATTCAATCATGGAGGTTAGTTGGTGCGCGTAATCATCTCGTACATGAACTGAATAAAGACTTCCATGTTGGATGAGCAGTGCGAAAAGGATCAGCCTCCTTGACGACATGTGGTTGGATGAACCATGTGAGCGCCCTTCACCATCCCGCATCTGTCTAGGGAGTTGCAGAGCTGCCGACAAGCCACGGTTAGTCGGAAGATTGGACCAATTGGGATCAGAGCAGAATGAGGAAAAAATAAATAATAAATAAATAAATGTATATTTCGGTCTCATCCGTCCACAAAACATTTTTGGCCTTCCGGCTTGTTCACGTGATTTTGCGCAAAGGGCAGATGGGCAGCAATGTTATTTTTGGAGAGCAGTAGCTTTCTCCTTGCAACCATGTCATGCACACTATTGTTGATCAGTGTTCTCCTTATGGTGGACTCATGAACATTGACATTAGCCAATGTGAGAGATGCCTTTAGTTGCTTAGAATTTACCTTGAGTTCCTTTGTAACATCACTTACTATTACAGGCCTTGCTCTTGGAGTGATCCTTGTTGGTCGACCACTCCTGGGGAGGGTAACAGTCGTCTTCAATGTCCTCCATTTGTTCACAGTCTGTCTGACTGTGTATTGGTGGAGTCCAAACACTTTAGAGATGGTTATGTAAACTTTTCCCGCCTGATGAGCATCATCAACCATTTATCCGAGAAATCTCTGTTGTTCATGCCATGGCACACTTCCACAAACATGTGTTTTGAAGATCAGACTTTGATAGATTCCTCTTCTTTAAATACAACGAGGTGCCCACTCACACCTGTTTGTCATCCTATTGACTGAGAACACCTGACTTTAATTTCACCTTCAAATTTACTGCTTACCTTAGAGGTTCACATACTTTGCCACTCACACATATGTAATAATGGATCATTGACCTCAATTAATAAATTACCAAGTATAATATTTTTGTCTCATTCGTTTAATTGGGTTCACTTCATCTACTTTTAGGACTTTTGTGAAAGTCTGCATATTCATGCAGAAATATCGAAAATTCTAAAGGGTTCACAAACGTTCAACACCACTGTCCTATATCAAGGACAAATTTACTTCTCAAACCTCTCCAGAGGACCTCCTGCAATTTCACGGAACTAACTCACCTGATTTACACTAAGTAGTTGAAGGCTTGTTAATTAGTTATCAAGTTCAAGTTCATTCAGGTGTTCAAGCTTTGGGATACATCTGATACATGGAATGGCTGGGGGGTCCCCAAACCCCTGGTTTAGGGGTTACACGAGTGTGATTACTTGAGCTATCTTTCATGTATTCACAGGTCTAACTTCAGGCCACATGAGTCAAGCAACAGAGAGGTCCACCCCCAGCTAGGAGCCCCACCTCCACTAATCTCTCCCAAACCTCACACTCCCCTCCCTCACCCCTCTGCAAATACTCCACCCCTCTGGAACCCAGTGTCCCTCACAGACACGTCTCTAGACCCCCTACGCAGACTGAACTCCCCGGTTCCCCCCTCTCGCCCCCCTCCTGGCCTGACAAGGGTGGAGTGGCACACCCACTGGGAGAGGGGGCGTGGCCCACCAAGGTTCTCGTCTGTTAACAGAGCCATGCTGCAGGAGGCTACTGTTGGAATCAGACCACCTCTGGAGAGATCAACCCACAGAGTCCCACCCCACCACCAACACAGCCACCTCCACCAGAAGGGCTCACATTCCGTTTCATCAAAGAGTCCCAGCTCTGACTCGGTCCAGTGCCCAGCCAGCTTCCCCTCCCTCTACAGGGACCTGCAGAGATCTAAATGGCCAGGCCCAGAGCCCCAAACCCCAAGGACGTACAATGAGATCCCCCAGGAGCACCGCAATCTGGTCAGCAAGCTGGACCTGGAGGAGAGCAGGAGGAGAGAGGCCAGGGAGGAAGGTATGGAGCTAGGGGACGTAGCAGGTAGGGACAGGTATTATGACCTGAAGGTATAGAGATAGGGAATGTAGAAGGTAGGGACAGGTATTATGACCTGAAGGTATGAAGGTAGGGGATGTAGAAGGTAGGGACAGGTATTATGACCTGAAGGTATGAAGGTAGGGGATGTAGAATGTAGGGACAGATATTATGACCTGCAGCTATGAAGATAGGGGATGTAGAAGGTAGGGACAGGTATTATGACCTGCAGCTATGAAGATAGGGGATGTAGAAGGTAGGGACATGTATTATGACCTGAAGTTATGGAGATAGGGGATGTAGAAGGTAGGGGCAGGTGTTATGACCTGCAGCTATGAATATAGGGGATGTAAAAGGTAGGGATAGGTATTATGACCTGCAGCTATGAAGATAGGGGACATACTATACATGGTACTGTAAGGTGCTCTGAATAAAAGCGTCTGCTGTTCAGTTCAAAATGCATGCACTCATCCATGTGATCTGATTTGGGGTTGTAAAAGGAAGTTGGTTTGTCCCCCCAACTTTTTCTCACCAGGGCATTACTATGATCTAGATGAGTCATATGATGACAGTGATGAAGACGAAGTGAGAGCTCACCTCAGGAGAGTATCACAGCAGCCCCCCCTCAAACTGGACACATCTTCAGAGGTAACACACACACCTCATTATCAGAGGTAACACACACACCTCATTATCAGAGGTAACACACACACCTCATTATCAGAGGTAACACACACACCTCATTATCAGAGGTAACACACACAACTCATTATCAGAGGTAACACACACACCTCATTATCAGAGGTAACACACACACCTCATTATCAGAGGTAACACACACACCTCATTATCAGAGGTAACACACACACCTCATTATCAGAGGTAACACACACACCTCATTATCAGAAGTAACACACACACCTCATTATCAGAGGTAACACACGCACCTCATTATCAGAGGTAACACACACACCTCATTATCAGAGGTAACACACACACCTCATTATCAGAGGTAACACACACCTCATTATCAGAAGTAACACACACACCTCATTATCAGAGGTAACACACACACCTCATTATCAGAGGTAACACACAC
>JACXGM010033075.1:0-12407 GCA_016801145.1 Umbra pygmaea | reverse complement strand
TGCTAGCAGTTCCACTCACATCAACCTTCAAGCTCTAAGGGATTTTAGGTCCGCCTAGCACAAAGTTGGCCTCTGAAAAGGTCATACTTTGACCCATTGCCTTATGGTTTTGGACTCAGCAGACCCATGGCTACAACATGGATTAATAAAATCCAACATCCTGGATCACTGAATTTTATGTTTTATTAAATATGTATCCGAATAAAAGAACAAATGTAAAAATACTGCACCCATTTCTTACAATATTTATATACGTTTTTGAAACCCCAGCTATTTTTTACTTGTCTGTAACATGTAAAGTAAAAAAGGTGTCTACAACATGACCGAATTTGAGGTGTCATAGCTCCGGCTGTGTTTAACCCACAGGGATAAGCCACCATTCATCATTTTCGTCTGATCTTCCTCTTTCCGACGGTACCAAGCATGTACCATTCGCGCTTGACACTTTAGAACGTCCGGAGACTGTGCAGGGTTTTAATTAACATTAGTTTTAAGCTCATGAAACGTACCTGATGATTCTGGTTCGACTTGGACCTCTGTTGACGTGTCTGGCTCTGACACACGCGTTCTTTCGGTAACTTTCTAAAGCCAGGCTAGCATAACGACTTAAAAAAAGACACACTTCTTTTTAGTTTCTAGATTTTCAGCAGTGAAAAATATGTTACGGTAAGGCGACAGCATTTTCTAACTGGCATCCGTGGAGAAGCAAACTTCTGATAGGGTCGGCTGACTGCTTGCCTTTATGTGATTCGTCAATCTGATCTGAAGTAAGTCAGATAGTAGATAACGTATGCCCTCTGGGTGGTGTAGTTTATGTAACGTTCACATCATTATCAATCTCTCAGACACTGTCGCTTTCTTTGTCAGTGGTTGCGTACCGCCTACATGCGAAATGCATCGGTACGCAAGAAAAAGTGCAGGTACGCTTAAAACGAGTAAAATGTACGAGTAAAATGTAGAGGTGCCGGTACTGCGTACCGCTGAGTACCGCCCCACTTCGAGCACTGGTCGGGAGACTATGAAGGGTTTTAATTAACGTTAGTTTGAAGCTCATGAATCGTACCTGATGTTTCTGTTGGACTTGGACCTCTGTTGATGGTGTCTGGCTCTGGAACACGCGTTATTTTAGTACCTTTCTGAAGCCAGGCTAACATAACGGCTTACAAAAAAGCACTTATTTTTAGAGAAACTTTTTACTTTCTTGGTTTTCAACAGTAAAAAATCTGTTACTGTCAGGCGGCAGCCGCATGCATCAGACCAGCATCAGACAGCTTTTTCGAACTAGCGTCCGACCGTGGAGAAGCAAACTTGTGATAGGACGGGCCGACTGCTTGCCTTTACGCGATTCGTCAAGAGATCTGAAGTCACGTAGTGCCCTCTGGGTAGTGTAGTGTATGTAACGTTAGGATCATTACCAATCTCTCTGACACTGACGCTTTCTCTGTCTGTGTGATTAAGTACCGGCTACTGGTGGTACGCAAGAAAAAGTGCAGGTACGCTTAAGAGTAAAATGTAGAAGTGCCGGTACTGCGTACCGGTGAGTACCGCCCCACTTCGAGCACTGTGTGTGCGCTTATGCGTGCGCTTATGCGTGCGCCATGCGTGCGCTTATGCGTGATTTTCTTTAGGCATTCATTTTATCCACAGCAAGGTGTCCGATATAGTACAACCAATAATAACTGCTGTATAATATATGCTGAATAGCTTATCAAATGTTGTAGGCAGAATTGACACAACCAAATGCGCCAGGGCTCACTCCACATGTCTCTTTTCAGACAAATAACGTAATCGAGTAACGAAGGTGTTGGGGGAAATGTAATGAAGTAAAAGTGTCATTTTTGTTCAAAATGTTGTGTTGTACCCATGCAAAATACTTTAATACAGTAATAAAATATTACAAATTTATTAATTTACAGCTCTGCTGCCCAGCTACTTTTGCAAGACATTAGAACGACAGATTAGAACGAGATGCACTGCAAGGTAGCATATCAATTTAACGTTAGTGTTACAGTATTTGCTGACTTTAAACTTGAAGAGGAGAGAAAAAAAAGTCTACCTGATTGCTGTTCCTGTTTTTCACTCTCATTGTGTTTTTTCCCCCATTTTTGTCGTGACCAGATGGATTACTCCACTTCATCCTCTCACAGTTGAAACTCGCTTTGACACATGGGAGGCGGGGCCTTGTGAAATTTGCGGGACCCTACGCAAGGTGCGTAGTGAGCGTATTGGGCCGACCGGTTCTGAGTGTTCCCCTACCATGGGTGCTACCAAAAATGTTTGGGAACCACTGCCCCAGGAGGTTTATATGGAGGTTTGAGATTAAAAAGTGGAATCACAAGAAATAAAACGGAAATCACAGAATTTGGAAAAAATAAAACCGAAATCACGGAATTTGGAAAAAAATAAAACGGAATTGGGCAAAAAATAAAATGGATTTCATAGGGCCCTACATGTCGTCTAAACTCCTATATATGATCTACGATCTAAGCATGTCTTTATTCTAACACATTTACTATGGCGCACACTGAACGTTGGTTAGGAGCCTTGTTAAAGAGAACTCATCTGATTACGACCTAAACAAAGGCTTATATTTCCACAGAGAGGTGACGCCCACCTATCTCCCGCTGCATATGAAATAATGATCAGTTCACTGGCTGGAATTGGAAAACAAAGTACATCAACAATTAAATTAGGGCGTCGCCTTGGTGGCGCTATCCGGGCTGTAACAAAAGGACTGAGTTATAACATTTGCATATTTGTCTCTTCTAGTCGCTCTGTGGAGAAAATCATATATAACCTTAGAAAATGGTAAACCAAAACTCCCTTTATGGAATGATCCAGCAAGCCCCAAAATGACATATCATGATGTACAGTATAATGTTGAGTTCTCAGCTTCTTGTTGTCTACCCATAGTGGGGGGTTTGCCCCCCCTTCCTTCCGGGTCTCACTCGTCAAAAGAGTGTGAGGGCCCGTCCACACGAAGACGCGTTTAACTGTATACGTATATATTTTTTATCGTATTGGCATTTCGTCCACATGGATCCGGCGTTTTGGGAAAGTGAAACCGCTATTTTTTTAAACCGGGTCCCCAAGTGGATAAATCTGAAAACGAGACCCTTGCGGTTTCGTGTGTACAGCCAATCCGTATATTTTGTGAAACGATGATGTCATCACCTCACGTGTCGGCTGCGTCACACGTAACAGCAACAACAATAATGGCGGACTACATGATTGTGTTCGTGCTGCAGAAGCTACTAAGCCTACTAGCTTTATTACAGCAAAATCAATTGCTTCTATGCAACTGTGATGAGCAACAAGCGATAATGGACAACACCATACGCCACATGCTCTTAGATCCACTGCAAAAGACAACCAGGAGAGCAACCAGGAGAACATTTTGGATAAGACCAGGTAGAACTAGCAGTTGGTGGGACAACTTTGTCAATGGCATTGTTGTGGAAGATGAATGGAGGGAGAATTTCCGCAAGTCCAAAGCATCTCTCATCGCCCTGAGCAAGGAACTCAGTCCGTATACTGAAGGGCAAACAACAAACATGAGGGCACCAATTACTACACTCAAAAAGGTTGCGTTAACTCTGTATTATTTGAGCGATGAGGGACGGCTAAGGAAGACTGCTAACGCCTTCGGTGTGTCGCGACAGGCTGTGTCTGTTGTTGTCAGGCAAATGTGCAAAGCGATCGCTGTCCACCTGGGTCCAAAGTACATCAAGTTGCCTTTTATGGAGTCCGAGGCCGAGGATCTGGTTCTGCGTTTCCATCGTGCTCATGGCATGCCACAGTGTTTGGGAGCGGTCGACGGCACACACATAGAAATCAAGCAGCCGTCTACCAACTCAATGGACTACATCAACAGGAAAGGCAAACATTCTCTCAATGTACAGGCAGTCTGTGATTATAAGTACAGATTTATGGATGTTGTGATAAAGTGGCCCGGGAGTGTACACGATGCACAGGTTTTTGCTAATTCAAAGCTCAACCTGTTCTTTAAGACTGGCCAGATACCTTCTCTGAAAAAACAGATTGTGGACAACGAGGAGGACATACCAATTTATCTTCTTGGTGACCCAGCCTACCCTCTGCTGCCTTACTTGATGAAGGAATATGCAAACGGTGGCTCCACACCTCAAGACCAGTACTTTGGGCTAAGTTTGTGTAGGGCACAGATGGTCATTGAGTTTGCTTTTGGTCGTCTCAAAGCCAGATTTGCTGCACTGAAAAGGCCTATGGACATCAACTTGAAGGACCTGCCCTTTGTCATTTACGCCTGCTTTGTTCTCCACAATTTTTGTGAAAACTGTAAGGAGACTATGGCTGAACACACTGTGTTGGGAACGATGCAAGGTGATAAAGACTTACAGCCTCCTACACAATGCAACAACTACCTCACAGACTGTAATGAAGGAGAGGGAAAGAGAGTGAGGAGAGTACTCACAAAGTACCTTGACCCTTAAAAAAGCTGGCCATCAAGTCTTCTATTTTGTTCAGGTTTTTTTTTAAGTATTTACCTTTGGAAAATGTACTAATGATTATTTTGAAAGTGTGGTGTTGAATAGGTCTAGATAAAATAAATGACTGCAAAAATTCCAGAACTTTTTTAATTGGAAAATAAATATTTAGGTCAAAGAACCATTTAAAAAACAGGTAATATTGAACAGGTATAAAGTGCAACAGTGCACAAAACACAATAACTATATACAACATGTCAACTACAACAGGTAAAATAATTACACAAAACAGGTTAAACTGTATAAAGTGCAACCGTGCACAGAACTGAAGTGCAGTGCAAACAATATAAATCTAGAATTATATAGTGCAACAGGGCAGTCACTCTGTGTCATCTTGCAGCAGTGCACGTCTGTATGAAATTGATGTTCGCTGATGTGGGGTGACATGTGGTGTAGGTGTGTAGTATTCAGGGCGGTACTGTCGAGGTTGGTTTGCCGGTTCATCGGGCCGAGGTGTGTGCAGGAAGGCTGGTGTAGTAGGTTGTGGTGTTGTGTTCATGAATGATGGTGGGTGCCCTTGGAATTGACCGCTGCTGTGGGGGGGGGGGGTGTAAATTGCCGTTGGAATAACAATTCCCTCAAGGAAAAACCCTCCTGAATGGTGCTGGTTATGTTAGCAATGTTTGTATTTATCTGCAGCATGTTGTCGGAGTTGCGTCTAGAAGAGTCCTCCATCAACTCCAACATCCTCCTCTTTTTTTTATGCTCCTCCTCTTTATTTTAAGCTCCTCCTCTTTATTTTAAGCTCCTCCTCTGCCGGATCGGTGGGAACCTTCCTCTTCAGCCTGTCTCCTCTATGGCTGTTCAGCTTTGCCTTAAATATAGCAGAGAAAATTTGCATTATTACAACGCAAAATAAGTTCAGAAGCTATGTGAATAATGCCAACACACCTACACAAAGAACATGCATCCATCCTAACTACACTGAAAATAGTTTTTTATAGAATTTACTAAATGTGATGGTAAGTGGTTCGACACAATTGATTTAAGCTACATTTAAACAAATGCATTAAATTGAACTAAAATTAAAAGGAATAGTTCACCTCAAAGTTGAAAATTGTGTCATCATTTACTCACCCTCAATTAGAGTAATCAAAACAATCAAAACTTTTCTTTAGCAAATTAAATGAATCTTTTTTTTCAGTGTATGCCCACATCAAACAGTACTCAAATGGACTGCATTTATACAGTGCTTTCAACAGACCCATGGCCATCAAAGCACTTTTATATTGCCTCACATTCATACTCGCTAAGCTTGAAATCATAAACCTGGGGCAATTTGTACCTGGAGCAAATCCCGGCGCTGCTTTACAACCGCAGATGGAAGACAGTCGAGGGATTCAGTGGAGTTTGGAAAATCGGAAGGCAGCTCCACTGTCGATGTAGGCGACTCATCCAGGTCACCTGTCTCGATGCCGACGTCGATGGAGCGTGTAGCAGGCTAACCACCCCAGATCTCCTCGCAAAGCTCATAAAATATGAGTACTACCCGTCCTTGACCACTTCGACGCCCTGTGTCCACCGCATGCCTGTATTTGCTGCGTATATTTTTCATCTTTGCGGTGACTTGTGCTTTTGAGACCATGCTAGCATCGTGAGGGAAATCCTTCTCGGTTAGCTCCCTCAGATACTGTGCCTGAAACGCGTCTGTTATATCACAATATTTGGAGTGACATGACTCCCAGTCAACGTTTTCTTGCAGCTTAGTGGACTTGTAGTCGAGTGTGACTCTAAGTAGTAGTTTGACTTCATCGTCAGTCCATACGAAAGACTCCACTCTTGCTCTTGAAGTTCTTGCGTTCGCCATCTTCGTCTTCTTCTTCTTGGTTTGTATACAGCGCGCAAGGTTATGCGCATGCTCAAAGTCTTCTTCTCCATGTATAGTGTATCTCTGTGGCAGAAGTACAGCACCCCATACTGGTCTGGCATATATACTACACCGTTTTTAGTCGGTTTCAGTGGTTTTGTGTGTACCCAGATATTTCTTGAGACGACGCCGTGTTTACGGAATCTTTTTTTAGAACGAGGAAAAAAAAAATCGGATAGGGAACGCACCGGCTTCGTGTGGACGTGGCCTAAGAGACTGCTAGTCCTTAGACAGCTGCTATAATCAGTCCTGTGAACATCTAAAAAATCCACTACACCACTTTTCAGTGGGGCGCAGATGGCTTAGTGGTTAGGGATTCAGACTTGTAGTCAGAAGGTTGCTAATTCAATTTCAAGCCAAAAGTCATTGTGTCCTTAGGCAAGACACTTTAACCTAATTGCCCCCAGGGCATGCTGTAAATAATAAATTATTCTTAGTCAACTTACCTGGTTAAAGGTACAATATGTAATATCAATCAAAACAATAACAAAATATATACTTTGCATTAAAAGCAAACATCACTATACACATATTATATATATTTCTTAGTTGTGTACTTACATTATCCTAAATGTTTCCACTAACTTTCAAATCCAGAGAAATTTGTAATATAATTCAAAGACACGGGACGTTTCATTTTGTCGCCCGTAAATGGCGTCATATAACCTGTGACTGCTCTAGTTGTTCTAAGTTCCAGGGAGCCGCCAAACATAACGTGAATACAGTTATAATTTTTTTAACAATATATTACTTTGTTAGTGAACATTTTTTCTGCCGGAAACGCTAGATTGGAAGTTTGTCATTGACGACGATAACAAAACCCTTGATCCCACGCAACCTCCCGACGTCATCCAAGTACATCTTTTGCTATTGTTTTGATTGAGAGCCCCCTGGCGGCCAAAAATTACATATTGCATGTTTAAATAAAGTTAAAAGAAAGGACAGTAGTTGTGGATTTAATTTGAATTGACCATTTCAAAACTACACGCCCAATAATGATGCAGTTGATAATAATGATACATGCATTTCATGCTACAGGCAGATCATAGAAATTGAATGATTACAAATGCCCTTCCAATTTAAATCAATGTAGCAGAACGTTCAGAGCGGCAGCCATTTCTTTGTGTACCATTCCAGTGCAAAGCTCTAATGGCCTACCTCCACATTAAACTGATTTGCGGCAAGTTGTGGATACACTAGATAGTTTTGCAGCAGCAACAGAGTAGTCAGCTGCGCTAAAATATCTCAGTTTCCTGACAGTAGGTGGCGGTGTATGCACCTTTCAGATGATGCGATCCGCCCTTAAATCGAAGAAGAATATCACTGTGTCCTGCCTTGTGTGGAAGAGGAATTGTTCTATTACCAATAATTTTAATGTACTCTAAGTCATCAAAATATATTTAATATAGGCTAATATTACAAACTAAACTCTAACAGTTAGATAAGATCTATAACTTGTCTTGAGAGCTAGACAAGATCTAAATAATCTCACCAGTTCTGTTACTCCAGTTCTATGAGTGGAGCTGAGCCCTATAGGGGGAGCTCTAGCTCCTGGTGGTTTATCCCTCCTGCGTAGCAGGTTACATCTGAAACAATTTTGCACAACTGTCACCGTCCACTGGGGTGACAGCGCAGCCCACTATACAGGTCCTTCTCAAGAAATTAGCATATTGTGATAAAGTTCATTATTTTCCATAATGTAATGATAAAAATTAAACTTTCATATATTTTAGATTCATTGCACACCAACTGAAATATTTCAGGTCATTTATTGTTTTAATACTGATGATTTTGGCATACAGCTCCTAAAAACCCAAAATTCCTTTCTCAAAGAATTAGCACATCATGAAAAGGGTCTCTAAACGAGCTATTAACCTAATCAACTGAATCATCTGTGTTTTATCAAGGGCAGGGTCAATGCAGCTAGCTATCAGGAGATTTTGGAGCATTTCATGCTTCCATCTGCTGAAATGCTTCATGGAGATGAAGATTTCATTTTTCAGCACGACCTGGCACCTGCTCACAGTGCCAAAACCACTGGTAAATGGTTTACTGACCATGGTATTACTGTGCTTAATTGGCCTGCCAACTCTCCTGACCTGAACCCCATAGACAATCTGTGGGATATTGTGAAGAGGAAGTTGAGAGGTGCAAGACCCAACACTCTGGATGAGCTTAAGGCCGCTATCAACCTGGACCTCCATCACACCTCAGCAGTGCCACAGGCTGATTGTCTCCATTGAAGCAGTCATTTCTGCAAAAGGATTCCCAACCAAGTATTGAGTGCATAACTGAACATAATTATTTGAAGGTTGATTTTTTCTTCTTTCTTTGTATTACAAACACTCCTTTTATTAGTCAGATGAAATATGCTAATTCTTTGAGATTTTGGGTTTTCATGAGCTGTATGCCAAAATCATCAGTATTAAAACAATAAATGACCTGAAATATTTCAGTTGGTGTGCAATGAATCTAAACTATATGAACGTTTAATTTGTGTAGCTGCAGATTTTTTGGTCAGAGACCAGGATGTTTTTAAACAGGTTTTCAGGGCTTGCAGGATAGGTTTTCAGGACATGTTTTCAAGTGCAACATTTTTCTTTCATCAGGAACTGAAAAACAATTCTAATTTTGAGGGCCCACTATTAACATCTCATCATCTGGAAACCAGGTAGATAAAACAATGCAAATACTTTGGCTATTGTTTCACATCCCATTAAATGACACTGTAAAATGCAATTTTACAGTTCTATTTTTGGAAACATAATCCAACAGTACATTAACCAATCTTTGTTGTACTTCCTGAAAAGTCTTTTACTGTGCTTATTATCTTTTTCTGTGTTCAGCAGATTTAAACCTGAATTATTTGATGTGAGAAGCCTTTTAGACAAAATTCAGAAGAGCAGGTCCAGTCACACAGAGGACGCCACCTCTACACTCTCCTCACTAACCAGGCAGCCTCTGGATACAGGCTACCTGAACGTGACCTCCTCTCCAGGAGTCTGCATGCACAGTCTAAACCTGACCTCTACTCCGACAAGGGCCAACTACCAGACTCTCTCAGACTGCAATTGGAACAGTGATTTGGTTTGAGGAAGGACAGACAGAGTCACTCCAAAAGTGTTGTACACATGTTTTAACGTGATAACGTACAGTGCCTTGCGAAAGCATTCGGCCCCCTTGAACATTTCGACCTTTTGCCACATTTCAGGCTTCAAACATAAAGATATAAAACTGTAGTTTTTTGTGAAGAATCAACAACAACTGGGACACAATCATGAAGTGGAACGAAATGTATTGGATATTTCAAACTTTTTTAACAAAAACCTGAAAAATTGGGTGTGCAAAAGTTAATACTTTGTAGCGCCACCTTTTGCTGCGATTACACCTGTAAGTTGCTTGGGGTATGTCTCTATCAATTTTGCACATCGAGAGACTGACATTTTTGCCCATTCCTCCTTGCAAAACAGCTTGAGCTCAGTGAGGTTGGATGGAGAGCGTTTGTTAACAGCAGTTTTCAGTTCTTTCCACAGATTCTTGATTGGATTCAGGTCTGGACTTTGACTTGGCCATTCTAACACGCCCTCTTGTTTTCTTTAACATTGATTGGGATAGATTTACTGCAATAGAAAATATAGTACATTATGAAGTGCTAAATGATTTTATTTTAGTTTTCAAAATGCTATGGTCGGTACAGATGCTGTTTGTGGACTACAGCTCAGCATTTAACACTATTGTTCCTGCTAAGCTCATTCCCAAGCTCAGGATCCTGGGTTTTAACACCTCCCTGTGCAACTGGATCCTGGACTTCCTAACGAGCAGACCCCAGATGGTGAGAATGGGCAACCTCACCTCCTCCTCACTGACCCTGAGCACCGGAGACCCACAGGGCTGCGTACTCAGTCCCCTCTTGTATGCCCTGTTCACATATGATTGTGTGGCCACACACAGTTCTAACATAATCATAAAGTTTGCTGATGACACAACCATTCTAGGTCTCATCTCCGACAACGATGAAACCGTTAACAGAGAGGAGGTAAATGCCTTGGCTACCTGGTGCCAGAGCAACAACCTCTTTCTCAGCGTCAGCAAAACTAAGGAGATGATAGTGGACTTTAGGAAACGGCAGAGGGAGTGTCTTGCCCCCATACACATCGATGGAGCTGAAGTCGAGAGAGTTCCAGAGTTCAAGTTTCTCGGTGTGTTCATCAGTGACGACCTCACATGGTCCCGTCAGACAACCTCGGCAACAAAAACTGCCCAAAAGCGCCTATACTTCCTGAGGAGACTCAAGAAGTTTGGCATGTCTGCCAGGATATTAACAAACTTCTACAGGTGCACCATTGAAAGCATCCTTTCAGGTTGCATTACAGCATGGTACGGCAGCTGCTCCGCTGCTGATCGCAAGGCCCTTCAGAGGGTGGTGAAGTCAGTGGAGCGCATCATAGGCTGCTGTCTCCCCTCCGTGCAAGGCATCTACCACAAGCGATGCCTGAGGAAAACACAGAATATCCTAAGAGACCACAGTAATCCATGCCGTGACCTTTTCTCAATGCTGCCATCTGGTAGATGTTACCGGAGCATCAAGGCACGGACTACCAGATTAAAAAACTGTTTCTTTCCGCAGGCCTTTCGGCTGCTCAACATGGAACATTGATCACAAATCACAAATAATTTCTTGAGCCCTGACATTCTCTGGTCACTTTATCCACTCTACATCTGATGTAGCAGAATTCAATGCACCTTTAAAAGTCATTTTCCATGACATATTTTATAATATTTATTACTTCTGCTGTCGTACACTCTCCGGACCACTGCTCAGTACATAGTGTATTTTGTAATTTGTTATTATTATTATCGTTTTAAAATTTATTTATAAATTTGTGTAGATGTGTCGAGCCTTGTCAAAAGAATTTCTCTGCATAGGATGATGTGATGTTATCCGATGCATATGACAAATAAACAACTTTGACTTTGACTTTGAGATGGGCAGACTCCTGAACTCTTAAAGAAAAATAAAATAAATATAATCCATAAATAATATAATAGATTTTCAACAGCTATTGTTTTTTTTGGTATTAAAGATAAAACAATTGTACAGTAGGCCTACATAAATCATTCCAGCCTTTATAATTAAATGTATATAAGTAATGAAAGTTCCTTTTGCATGGGCATGTTGAACCTCAATATGGTCAATGAGGATGTTGTAAGGTCTTCCATTTTCAAGACGCAAGCAAAAGTTATTTCACACTCTTTAGTGGAGATGTCGTTATTAGTTATGGGAATTTTGAGTCTTTTTAATGATCCGGCTCACTTGGATCAGGGCCCGTATTTATCAAGCTTCTTAGAATTACTCTTAAGAACACTGCTAAGACTTGACTTAAGAGTAAGAAAATTCTTGGCTCAAAGCTGCGCTTAAAAGTTAGTTATCAAACATCTCAGTCCTAATTTAAGTGAAGTGTAGGACTAAATCTTAAGTGTCCGTCTTAAACTGGATTCACAACAGATCAGGCAAAAAATCCCCGTACGGCATCGTAATGCAGACACACTTGTACACAGCTATCAACATCGTAATCAATCTTCCGCATCTACGAGATGGTAGGCAACATTGCATACAACTGTCCACCTCCAGCAATGCGACTGGCAGGAGCTATTTTCAGTTTAGTATTCATTGACAATACGAAAACTATCTACTGAGCTGTCAAAGCTTGTCTTGCAATCTCACACACCCATAGATGAAAGCGACATATATTAGATCTTTTTCAGGGGGGAAATCAATTTCAGGTTCTGACACCGTACGGTAAAGCACCGCACAAGTTCTATATCGTGGAGCTCCGCCCCATAGGGGGAGCTCTAGCTCCTAGTGGTTTATCCCTCCTGCGCAGCAGGTTGCATCTGAAAAAGTTTGTATATACGTCACTTCCTGCCAGTGACCGCGCCAGCTATATAAGGGGTCCACCCCGCCATGACATTCTCCCTTTTTCTTCAGCCGTATCCGGTTCGAAGCTGCATCA
>JACXGM010033073.1:0-12408 GCA_016801145.1 Umbra pygmaea | reverse complement strand
TATTTTATATTAGTACAATGACCAAAAACTAATGTAATGACACGTTTATTATTATCTAACTTTTGGATACTTACATTTAATCACAGCCAAAGAAGAATTTCGGCTTCGGAAACCCCTCCTATTTTGTGTCGCAACGGATTGTGGGCTATATCAGCCCAAAAAGCATGCAGGGTTGCATACTTCGAAAATCCCCCGAAAATAGTAGACCATCCGGGGACTGCTGACATACTATTTTTGCGTACTATGGTTTAGGACATACTAAATGTAGTCTGGCATACTATTTAGTATGCATATTTTGCGTATTGAGACGCAGCCTATGGTTGATTTAGAAGACTTAAGTTTGATGAGTGATGATTTTGTATTCCTGACAATATCGGTAGATCTGTAAAAAAGTTTTGTGTACATATCTCTGCCATGCTGAGGGAAACACTGAACAGTGGGGTTAGCAGGGGAGATATATGCGTGTTGAAATCCAGATGTGTGAGTGTGTCTAGGAGCACAGTCTGCACACTGGAGTGAAAAGAGGTGCCACTACTTGTTGTCTAGAGTTAGCTAACGTCTGAGGTTCAGTTTAATGAAGTTGAGCACTATGAGTTTGAGCCTGGTTACTGTTGATGGGCGAGGCCCCCACCAGTGTTCATCAAGTGCTAAGGAGAATTGTTAAAGCTGATAGTTTTGTCAGATATAAAAATATGGAAAACTTATCATTCTGTTTGGTTTTAACTATAATTGTAACTATAATGTGACTGTTCTTTATTAAGCTCAGTCGGGCAATGAAAAAACCCACAATAAATACAAATAATTGTATTTGTGTTCGGTCTCATCATTCTTGAGCAGGCCACACATTAGTTTCATAAGTTGTTAAACCTAAGATAAAGTCTATCCATATTGAGCTACATTATGATATTGAGATTGAGATGTCATTCTCCCCTTTTCGTCATTTTGGAAAGATACCTGCCTGCATGTGTTCATTGTTTGTGTTGATAGTAATGGAAATATCTTGGAACAGATTTACTTATATCCTTTACTTATCCTGCTTCTGATGGTACATGTACAAAATAATATTGTGATCAATGAAAAAAAGAATTATGCCTATTACGGTCATGGGTAAATTACGCTTGGACAGCTATAATTGTAATGGATTGGCCGATAAAAAGAAAAGATGTGCAGTATTTGCCTAGCTAAAAAAGGATTACAATATCTATTGTTTACAAGAAACTCAATCAACAATTGAAAATGAAGAGGTATGGAAAAGGGAATGGGAAGGGGAAAATATTTTGCCCATGGGCAAAGAAATTCAAAAGGAGTGAAGATTTTATTTAGCACTCATTTTCATTCAAATGTACAATGTGTATTCATAGATCCTAATGGTAGATGGATCATTTTAGAAATGATAATTGACCAGAAACAACTTATATGATCCAAATTATGATGATCCACACATTTTTGAAAATATATATACAAAATTACTAGCAATAAAAGCGACACAAGTCTGAATACATGTTTGGACCAAAAGGGACATCATATATCAAATTATCACCCTCTCTCACATGAAGAAATAATGAAAGGTATGGATGTACTGGACCTAGTGGATATATGGAGGCTTAAATATCCAGAACTAATAAGATATACAGGGTGGAGGTTTAACCAAGCTAGCCGCCTTAATAATTTTTGGACATAATTTTCTCTTGCACCCAAAGTTAAGAAACTGTTGATAGGAGAAAGAATGACATTGGATCATCATAAAATTAGCATTTATATTGCTCTTATTGGAAATTCAATCAAAGCTTATTGGAGGATAATGTATTTTTAACTAGGACTGAAAAATGTATAACTATTTTCTTCAGAAATAACATAGGTACAACATTACCATTATTGAGGGGACACATTTAAATGTGCCTTTAGGGGTCATAAAATACAGTTCTCTTCTAGAAAAAAAGGAATACTTGTTAAAAGAGTCTAAATTATCCAAAGAAATTGAAGGATTAATTGCACAGATAGATAGTAGGGATAGTAAGGAGATGTCTGCCATAGAGTTTCAGATCAAGTTAGAGTTTAAGGCGAGACACAGCAGGCAAAAACATAGATTTTTCATGCATTTTTCAATTTTGAGATTTTTGGCTAGTTTACTCCTTCAATGTGTTCTTTTATGCTGCTATAAAGAAAATGTTGAAAATATACATTACGGTGTTTATTTTATTACATTTTGTTCACTTGCGGCATTAAGTCTAGCCCGAATTTACCAAAAAGTTAGCATTCCAATGTGACATGCCGATATCATTGTAAGCCTCTGAGTCTCCTGCACAACAATATGTAACCCAAATAAGGACATTTTCTTTCTATCAGTAATCAATCGTGAATGTCCAAAGTGGGATTTAATGCTAATGACGAAATCTCATTGGCTACTGCTGGTTTCTGCTAACGTGATTCGCTCAGACGCATCACGTGGTGTACTCTGACAATTCTGAATTTAGTTACCGCTGGAACTCAGAAAAGGCTGGTAACTCCGCAACTTTCAACGAGAAGGAAGTAGCAATTGCGCTTTGCAAGGTACAAAAAGGTCAAATAATCTATTGGAATAGCTGATAAACCACCAAGAAGCAGCACATCTGACCGTAAGCTGTCATTGGGAAACCGTGCGGGGGGGGTTAATGACAGTGCCACTGACTGTGCGACACAGCAGTGGCTGATAATGCATGTTGCACGGCTCAAATAATTGTTACTTGATCTGTTGTGCCCTAATTGTATTGTGTCAGGTTTATTTATTAACATTGATCCAATGAACCATGGGTTTTGTAGCAGTCTGCTGCTAGAGTGTAATAATTGCAAAGGAGAGAATGGGTATAGGTGAAGCGTCTACACATCCACACGGCTGCAAAGTGAGACGAGAGGTGATGTTGCTTTTGACGTGAATGTCTGCATGGTGCTTTTGGCACATTAATTAGGAAGAGGATATATTGCACTGAAGAAGGTCAGCAAGGTGTTGGGGATCCCTTCACCTGAAAACATACCAGAGGCATGACGAGAGTGACAGGTAGGCTATTGTAACCAGTATGACAAGAAAATTATACAATAATCAAATAATAATCAAGATAGGCCAATTACTCATTTAGTTCACTCTAGGAGACACAGGTATTGAACAACCAACCCAAACAAGACTCAATTCAATGGTTAAGTTTAAATGGGCAAGGAAAACATACCCTATGTTTAATACAAAAATGTACAAAAATATACATAAGATCATACAATAATGTAAATCTTAATAGCAATCTCCTTCTCCCTATTTATTATAATTTAGAGCACACCTGTTAGTGAATATTATTTATTTTTGGTTTTCTATTCTTATTTAATTGATTCTTATATTGTGTAGAGAGGGTCTAATTTATGTTTAGTGTAAATAAGGCACTCATTAATTTTAGACTTACTTTTAAATTCTTAATTGAACCCGAAGTTTCTCTCATAAATCCTATTTTATAGTGCCTTTGATAAACAGGTGGCCACTTCACTTTAGTTACTTTTACCAGAAAATGTTAGCCACAAAAAATAAACATTTACAATAAAGATTTAAGGCATAAATTCACAAGATACACATCAGAATATAAATCTATTTAAACAAACTGTAATACTCTGGATATCAACTTGAAAATATAGTGAGAGAGTGAGTTCAGCTCAGCAGCTACTGACTTAGTTCAGTTCGTTGGTTTTCCACGAAGTCCTTAATGCAATGATGTCCTGGTCCGACAAAAAAAAAATAATCTGTGCGTAGCAACAGAATTGAGTTTATCCTACCACTTCCATGGAATCTCAAAAACCACGTGTTCGGTGTGTCATCTAGTGTTGGTTTAACTCAGGGGCTAACTGGCTCGCCACTCCAGCTGCTCCTCTTCCTATGGTGAAGGCAGGCTAGGCTGAAGAATATGAAGATCAGGGGAAATCTTCGTCCACCAAAACCGTCCCAGGAAAGGGAGGCACACAGCAGGGAAATATCAAAAGTCATACAGTGACAGAGCACCAGGAAGACCTGGCCAAGAATCATTGTTTGGCTCGTAGCAGCAGGATTTTCACCACTACAGGTCCTTCTTTCTTATATTTACTTCCAGCATTTTTCTATCTCTACCAATCTCTCTCTACCAACATGCATCTGTCTGCTAGCTGGTCAGTCAGGAAAAAAGGGAGTTACGTTGAAGCTTATGCGTCTTGTGGGTTAATGTGCGGTGAAGAAAGGAAGTAACTTAACCAAATTATTATTATTATTATTATTTTTTTTAATAATTTAATAGACCTGAGGTAAATTTATACAGCTTTCAAAAAAATATTTTAACTTATTTATTTATATCAAATGAACAATGAATTAATTATTTGTTTTAGTGGTTCTAGTAACCAGGGTTACACTATGGAAACAGGGATGACACAGGGATGATGATTTTGAGGTCTAATGACC
This sequence comes from Umbra pygmaea, assembly GCA_016801145.1. NCBI lineage: Eukaryota > Metazoa > Chordata > Actinopteri > Esociformes > Umbridae > Umbra > Umbra pygmaea. The sequence goes on along the minus strand of JACXGM010033073.1, from coordinate 7,967 downwards.
TGTTACATGTTGTAACAGTGAACATATGTTCATGGATGGAACAACTTGGATTCGTAACAGTAGAATAAAATGTTTACACATTTTGAGTTTTCAGTTCAGTGGCAAAAACAAAGGACATTGAAATAAGGCAGCCTTGTCAACTTATGGACATTGAAGAAACATAATTTCAATTAGAGAGAGAGACAAACAAAGAAGGGACATCATGCATGCTTGTATACACACACACACACAATTATGGATCTGTTGTAATAATAACATTATAGTATGGCCTTATTCTTTATAGTCATTTATGCTTTGCTTGTCCATAAAAGTGAAAATAAATGTACTGTATCAATAAACTCAACAAACAATGAACCGTTATTGACACCACTTTTTTTTATTACAGTGATGGAAATTGAGAGAGGATTGGAGTTACTGCACAAGACTAAGGAGCAGATCAGGCAGGCCTATGCAGATGTTGATCCAAAGTTGCTGAGGGAGAATGCTGATGCTGTAATTAACATTGGTGTGTCATTTGATGGCACCTGTCAAAAAAGAGGCTTCCCTTCCCATTATGGCATTGGTGTTTGCATAGACATTCTTACAGGACTGGTCATTGACCTTGAGGCTTTATCCTCTTACTGTCACACTTGTGTCCTAAAGGAAGGTGCCAAGAGAGAAGGCTAGATGTCTGTGGAGGAATATGACAGCTGGAAGGAGATGCACACTGACTGTGCCAAGAATTTCACAGGGTCTAGTAAGGCAATGGAGCAGGAGGCAGCAAAGAGGATGTGAGCCAGAGCAGTCAGTTGCCGCCAGCTGCTGATACTGAGATGCTCTCAGATGGGGATAGTTCTGCTTTTAAGGAAGCACTGTCACTGAACCCATACCTTGGGCATGAGATTGTAAAGCTGGAGTGTATAAAACATCCTCACAAGCAAATGGGCAAAGAATGCAGCATGGTGGCACACAAAATGCCAATGAGTGCCTAAATTCTGTCATTTTGGGCATGCTCCCCAAAAACTATTTTTGTAGGCAAGAACAGGGTTGAGGCAGCAGCAAGCATGGCCATCTCCTCTTTTAATGAGGGTGCCTTAGCTTTGCTTAATTTGATGGCAAACTTATGGCTGGAGAGTACACTTATCACAGTGAACACCATCAAGCAGGCAGACCTGCTCAGGGTGTCCAAAGCAAACGCCATTCAGTCCGCAAGTGCAAAACGCAAATGAAAACTTGTGAGCACAGGCAAGAATATGAAAATGCACCAGCAAGAGATGTCAGAGGGAACTACATATGGTGCTGGAATGGACAATTAGACTTTAGAAAGTTGTGACATTACTGTTGGTCTTGTTCTGTGTCCATACAACTGTCTAGCATGGGTTTTGTTGACAACGTTGTGCATGATATGCAAAAGTTAATTCATTGAGTTACTGCAGTTGTAGGCCTTAAAGTTCTGCCATGTTATTAAATAATCAATTTTCATGAGTTTTAAATATTCTATACTATTATTACTGAGGGCCTGAGCACTTATTCTGTTTTTGAACATTTTTTTCCAATAGAAATGTATTAAATTTCCCTATTTAAATCTTTAAATGCCATTTTCTCAAAATTAGTTTTTTTGTCATTTTTCAGTGTAAACTTCTCAGCCTATGTAGCACCTATGCACACCAAATATTTCCAGTTATACACTTAGAAGTATTCTGAAGATACTTACAGAGGGATTTGTTGATAAATCATTCTTAGCCTGATTTATGTGACATTTAAATAAAAGAATATGGCAAAAATCAATATTTTAAGGCTATGGACAGTATATTTTGATTTCCTAGGTAATGAAAGCAAATATCCTGAGCAGAAGACGACAAGGTGAGTAACAATTAAACTTGTTTATTGTGGAATTGAGTAGATGATGGTGGGTTTGTAGTAGTCCAGATCTGGTGACTGTATGGTGAAGGTATAGAATGGTGTGGGCCTTGTCTCAGAGCTGGCACTGTACAGACTGGTAGCAGGCAATCAGAAAACAGGTCCTTGGGTACAGGTCCAGGTAGCTGGGAGGAAAAGGAACACGAAATGATAAGCAGGTGGCTAAGAATACAGGAACTGGAGACTTAATAATCAAGTATTTGGAATAAACAGGAATTAGGCAAGAGTAATTTAAATAGCACAGGAACGCACTATGGGGTTTAATAATCCAGCAGGAACTGACTGCCAACATCTCCCTAAAATATGGAGGGAGACAATCAGTCCCAGGTGCATAGGAGGTGCAGGTGAAGAGGATCTGGTGTTGATTGCTGGTGCTCTGTAATCCTGTTGCTGGGGTGCCTACATGGAGTGCGGGGATCTCGGGAACTAGTGAAAACAGGTTAGAAGTAAGGCAAGGCACACATAAGGAGAGGGGAAGACAGCTCAGGGAGGCGGAACCATGACAGAATCATCATCTCAAACTCATAGCTATGAAGACTTATAGGGCCCCATCTTACACCCAGTGCAATTGACTTATTACACCAATGCATGTATAATTCCTATCATGCACCCAACACATAGGGGACTTTTCCCTCCACAGACGCACGTTGGTAAATTAGGAAATTAACTTGCGTTCGCTGTGCGGTTCAGCGAAAAGAAGAGGCGTGTTCCAGCGCAAACGTTCCTGGTGCTATTTTGCAGTTCCCGAAAACAACTCCGCCACAGACCAGAAAAAAGCTGGTTAAAAGTCAGTGGCGTGTTATTCAGATGCTATTTTAAGTGTGCATGCTTGGCCATAATGTAGCATGTGCACAACATGCATACACTTTGCTCCTCTCATCTACACAAATGTAGCAGTTCCCATTATTTCAATCCATACATAATTAAAAGGAAAAATATTACCACACAAGGGAAATCATGAAGGCGTGAAAAAATATGCGTACATCTAATGTACACATTTACCCACATTATTCAGAATGAATTATTCGCATTGATATATACGTCAACCGCAATGGAACCCATTCAATCAACATACAAGTCATTTGCGATACTAATAGTAAAATCACCCATGTCTTTGTGAATTACCCTGGCTCAAGCCACGACTCATTTACGCCAAACTCTGCCATCTTTGAAGGGAATCCCCCCTTGGATGGGTGGCTGTGAAGGGGACAATGCTATCCGTTAAAGATATGGCTGATGATGACACCATTTATGATGCCAGCAACAGTGCGTAAAATGCTGTTTGATTGAAAAAACACATAAAAACACAGTGTAGCCTAATTAAACAAACATTTGGCACACAGGAAATGCGCGTCAGGTGTTTAGATAGGACAAGAGGCACTTTACACTACTCAAGTCGCAGCATTCTGTGTGGCTTGTTGTGTTTTACACAAAATGTCCATGAATTATGGATGTGTTGATGACATAAATGAGGAAATATTAGAGGACCCACAGTGCCTTGCGAAAGTATTCGGCCCCCTTGAACTTTTCGAACTTTTGCCACATTTCAGGCTTCAAACATAAAGATATGAAACTGTAAGTTTTTGTGAAGAATCAACAACAAGTGGGACACAATCATGAAGTGGGACAAAATTTACATTGTTTGGCGTAAAAGCAACACAGCTCATCACCCTGAACACACCATCCCCACTGTCAAACATGGTGGTGGCAGCATCATGGTTTGGGCCTGATTCACGTCAGCAGGGACAGGGAATATGGCTAAAATTGATGGGAAGATGGATGGAGCCAAATACAGGACCATTCTGGAACAATGATGGAGTCTGCAAAAGACCTGAGACTGGGACGGAGATTTGTCTTCCAACAAGACAATGATCCAAAACATAAAGCAAAATCTACAATGGAATGGTTCACAAATAAACATATCCAGGTGTTAGAATGGCCAAGTCAAAGTCCAGACCTGAATCCAATCGAGGATCTGTGGAAAGAACTGAAAACAGCTGTTCATAAAAGCTCTCCATCCAACCTCACTGAGCTCGAGCTGTTTTGCAAGGAGGAATGGGCAAACATTTCAGTCTCTCGATGTGCAAAACTGATAGAGACATACCCCAAGCAACTTACAGCTGTAATCGCAGCAAAAGGTGGCGCTACAAAGTATTAACTTAAGGGGGCTGAATAATTTTGCATGCCCAATTTTTCAGTTTTTGATTTGTTAAAAAAGTTTGAAATATCCAATAAATTTCGTTCCACTTCATGATTGTGTCCCACTTTTTGCCGATTCTTCACAAAAAATTACAGTTTCATATCTTTATGTTTGAAGCCTGAAATGTGGCAAAAGTTCGAAAAGTTCAAGGGGGCCGAATACTTTCACAAGGCACTGTAAGGAGATGTGATGTTGAAATGCATGTGCCATTGCCACTTAACCCAAATGCCCCAGCAGCAGAATAGGAGAGGAGAGCTTATTTGACAGAAGAGTGAGTAAACAAAGTCATTTCGGTCTAATGTTAGACTACATTGCAAAAATATTACCATGCATTCATTACCTCGTGATTCAGTGAGAGTGAGCCCAAAACATCTGAAAATATGTTTTTTACATTTTGTAAAAAAGAAAAATCAATAGCAATCCGTCGTTATAATAGCAATCCGCCATGGAACAAGCGCGCCTGTAATATCACTTTATGCCCAAATCACACTTATTACTAATGAAGCTACTTCAGACCTACCCATTTTAGATTTGCGTCAAGCGCAAGTCTCATTTATTCTGCCGGTATAATAGCAATAGCGCCCGGGACCCGCCCACAATATCACTTGCATTTTGCGTTTGATACTTGCGTTTCAGATTGTTAAAATAGGGCCCATAGTGTAACATGGAATGTGCATCTAGGTTCCCACGCACTTGTGAAGTTATTAACTTCCACTGTGGTTACTGGGATGGTGTCTCTAATAATACATTCACAATACATTTATATACAGTGGGGCAAAAATTATTTAGTCAGCCACCAATTGTGCAAGTTCTCCCACTTAAAAAGATGAGAGAGGCCTGTCATTTTCATCATAGGTACACTTCATTCACAATGAGAGACAAAATGAGAAAAAAAATCCAGAAAATCAATTGTAGGATTTGTAGAATTTATTGGTAAATTATGGTGGAAAATAAGTATTTGGTCAATAAAAAAAAGTTTATCTTAATACTTTGTTATATACCCTTTGTTTGCAATGACAGAGGTCAAACGTTTTCTGTAAGTCTTCACAAGGTTTTCACACACTGTTGCTGGTATTTTGGCCCGTTCCTCCATCAAGATCTCCTCTAGAGCAGTGATGTTTTGGGGCTGTCGCTGGGCAACACAGACTTTCAACTCCCTCCAAAGATTTTCTGATGGGGTTGAGATCTGGTGACTGGCTAGCCACTCCAGGACATTGAAATGCTTCTTACAAAGCCACTCCTTTGTTGCCCGGGTGGTGGGTTTGGGATCATTGTCATGCTGAAAGAGCCAGCCACGTTTCATCTTCAATGCCCTTGCTGATGGAAGGAAGTTTTCACTCAAATTCTCACGATACATGGCCCCAAACATTCTTTCCTTTACAAGGATAAGTTGTCCTGGTCCCTTTGAAGAAAAACAGGCCCAAAGCATGAGGTTTCCACCCCCATGCTTCACAGTAGGTATGGTGTTCTTTGGATGCAACTCAGCATTCTTTCTCCTCCAAACACAACAAGTTAATTTTTAACAAAAATGTATATGTTGGTTTAATCTGACCATATGACATTCTCCCAATCCCCTTCTGAATCATCCAAATGCTCTCTAGCAAACCTCTGATGGGCCTGGACATGTACTTGCTTAAACAGGGGGACACGTCTGGCACTGCAGGATTTGAGTCCCTGGCGGCATAGTGTGTTACTGATGGTAGCCTTTATTACCTTGGTCCCAGCTCTCTGCAGGTCATTCACTAGGTCCCCCCTTGTGGTTCTGGGATTTTTGTTCACCGTTCTTGTGATAATTTTGACCTCACGTGGTGAGATCTTGCATGGAGCCCGGGATCGAGGGAGATTATCAGCGGTCTTGTATGTCTTCCATTTTCTTATAATTGCTCCCACAGTTGATTTCTTCACACCAAGCTGCTTACCTATTGCATATTTTTAATTTTAATTTTTTTTTTAATTTAACCTTTATTTAACCAGGTAAGTTGACTAAGAACAATTTCTTATTTACAGCAACGACCTGGGAGCAAACATTTTGAAAATGTTTAGTGGCTCAAAGCACGCTTTTTAACTTGCCCCGTAAATGCGTAATGGTTGTCTATTGGCAGAAAAAGGTAAACACAGTTTTGGCAATACAGATTGTTTGAGTTATTAACGCTACTGTTGAGAAGTATATTCTATATAAGCATGTTTAAATACAGTTTGGACAGTTTAGAATGGCATTACTAGATGAGAGAGTTATATGACTATACTTGAGGCCTTTAGGAACATTCTAAGACATGTAGACAGACAGGGAATATATTCAGGGTAAAGCGAGATAAGACTTTCCTTTAGGAGAGGAGACGAAGGAAATTATATATTAGACTGCTTATAACTGTATGAACTATTGTAGGTTAGACTGTAATTCCATCACAGGTCTAATACATGGAGATGTCATTCAGACTAATAGAACAGGGCATTTTACTGACAGGACATTAGACAGATAAGGGGAACTTAGTTATTCAGAAAGGAGTGCACTAGGTAGTATGGATCATATAGGCAGACACTCAAGTTTAGGAGCAGTGGCCTGGACACCAAGGTTAGAACCTACGTAGATAGAAGTTAGGGTGACCGACACATGTTCTCACATGAGACTAGTCACGAGTTGAGGAGAACCTTCTAGAAGGTATGTGAACAACAATGCAAAGGCTATATAACCCAGATCCATATGAGCATTCGGGGCATTTCCCAGAACCCGTCTTGATGCCTTGTTATGATGACCCTGTTTCCGTAACGAGAAGTACTTTATTAAACATTCTATTATCAACGGCAACCTGACTCCTGAACAATCATTTCAACAAGATCTTACCAAGCCTGAAATTAACGCTTAACACTACGGACAGCACTTCTGATATGCAAACAACAGAGCTACGTTTTGAAATCGCACGGAATTCTCCTTTAATACAGGTAACAAGTAGAGGACAGAGGAGCCTCTAAAAGTAGAAGTTACAGGTCTATGAGAGCCAGAAATCGTGCTTCTTTGTAGTTGACCAAAAACTTGTTTTACCAAGGAATTTACCAATATATTCAATAAAAATCATAGAATGTGATTTTCTGGATTTTTTTTCTCATTTTGTCTCTCATATTTGAAGTGTAACTATGATGAAAATAAACAGGCGTCTCTCATCTTTTTAAGTAGGAGAACTTGCACAATGGTGGCTGACTAAATACTTTTTTGTCCCACTGTAATCTCTGTCTGTTATAAGGTTGTGGGGAAAAGATCTGGAGACCTTTGTTATAGATTGGGATTGGCCCAAGGTATGGAACAGTATTTACAGTTAATTAATGAATTCAGTGTGCAGATTTTCTGAATAAACAATGAAGAATTTGAAAAGGTAGTGCAACAAATGTCAGCGTATAGAGGTAGATAATTGGTTAGTAAAGTGGCAGAATACTATAAAGTCAGTGAAAAAGTAGGGTCTGAGATGGAGAGGTAGATTAATCAGAATACAAAACATCAGTGCAGAAATAACAATAAGGTAGGTGGCATAATTATCAAGGCTGTTGGAAAGGGAGTGTGCAAAACATGCAAAGACAGCTGTGCGAGTGAGAGTGTGCAAAATGCATTAACAGCCAAAGAGAGCGCATGGAGTCAACATGTACATTGGTCTGACAGTAGATTTGCTAGTAGTACGTTAAGGGTGAATCCCATTTCTCTGTCTTACCCCTTCCCCTTACCCCTTCCCCTTGTCTTACCCCTAGCCCTTACCCCTCGAAACCGAGTGGTAAGGGATAGGGTTGAAAACATACCCCTATGAAATGAGACACCACTTGGTTACAGTTACGTTATCATACATCGTCGCTAGCTGGCTGATACATCTCCAGATGAGACAAG
>JACXGM010033070.1:0-12473 GCA_016801145.1 Umbra pygmaea | reverse complement strand
GTGTGTGTGTGTGTGTGTGTGTGTGCGTATGTGCGTGTGTGCGCGTGTGTGCGCGTGTATGTGCACAATGGCAGCCTGCAGATGGCAATGTGACACATTTCTAAAACATGTTTCACTGGCAGAATAGTTATATCTTTACTGCATTTAAATCTAAATGAGTCTTCACTTAACAGTGAAGTACACATGGCGCAATTATCTCCAAAAACTATTAATAACATAGACAGTACTCTTTAAATTGATGGGCCGTGCAAAATCTCACATAAACACTTCAAACTTGATTTGGGCTGAAATAAATCTACTTTTGGGTTCGTTCCAGAACAGTATCATATCCGTCTTTGCAAATGATTGTAAAATGTGATCATTACACGGTCGTCTGTCTGCCGACATCTTGCAGCACATTGTATTTACAGCATACCCACTCTATTATTTTAAATCATAAAACTAAAGGCTTGAATAGTGGCCAGGGCATTGATTAACATTGCTCATTAAGAAAAGAGAAAGCAGACAATGAGAAACTCGCAAAGCAGCTCTCGCCTCACCACAGACAGACACATCAGAAAGACAGCATTTCTATGACGGTATATTTGTGCCTAATGAGCGTTACAGAGTTTGTCAGCTTCTAGAATGATCTATCATCCTGCGCCAGGGCCATACGGTACACTGTTGAGACGAGAGAGAGAGAGAGAGAGAGAGAGAGAGAGAGAGAGGGAGCGAGAGAGGAGGGTGAGAGAGGAGAAAGGGTGATACAAGCAGTGGTGAAGGAGGGGAGAGACAGAAACTTAAGAATAAACTACAGTAGAAAATGAGACAGACAGAGAGAGAGATGGAGAAACCATACAGGTTTTCACTGTGTTTAGATTTTCTCTCAAAGTGACTCATGTTGTTTTTATGGTTCCTGACAGTGGTAAACAGCTGGCGTGTGAGGCATAGTCTGCAGTTTTATCGTCATTGTGTGTGCGCCTCTGTCTGTGTGTGTGATTGTGTGCATGCGTGGGTGCGTGTGCCTGAGTACATGGACTTGATAAACTCTGAATGCCTTCCAACACACTGTTTATCAGCTGAGCTGCAAGAGCAGGGTGTGTAAGAGAAAGAATATTCCTCGTTCCCCATCCATAGCCAATTGAAATATATTGGGAGCGGGTAATGTAGCGTGTCGCCTATGCATGGCCTAATCAGAGCTGTGTGGGCCTCCACTTTTTCCATCCGCTTATTCCTGAAGAGGGTTTGAATGGGGACGAAATGGCTGGAACCTGCTGGCCTACAGGGAATCAATCACACCTCCTTCTGAATCGGTTAAGAGTTTGGTAGACTAGGTCACGCCTCACACATTTCCCTGATCAAAACTCAGAACTAAACCCATCCTTGTCCCCAGCACCAATCAAAACTCACAATTAAACCCATCCTCATCCCCAGCACCAATCAAAACCCAGAACTAAAGTAATTCTCGCCCCCAGCACCAATCAAAACCCAGAACTAAACCCAACCTCGTCCCCAGCACCAATCAAAACCCAGCATCATCCTACGTCCAGCTTATCTTGACTAACATTGGTCCCGTTCACCAACTCTGGATTCAACAGGAATAGACCGCAGTTCCTTTTCAGCTCACAACAATCATGTTGACGCAGCATACAGGATGCAGTCAACATATGTTTATCCGTCCATCCATTGGTACAGCTGAGCGCCTGGCACACAGTTTCTAGGCAGAGATTTTTTCTGATTGGTTATCCAGATCAGATCTGATGTGCTGCTGATTGGATTTTATTCTCTGTCAGTCTGTCATAGATTGACTGACATGCGTGAGTGGGATTGCGTCCTTTCACTCACTTGCTCTCCCCCTCCTCTCACCCCCCCCATTCCCTTTTCTCTCGCTCCCCCTCTCATCTCTTTCTCTCTCTCTCTGAGATGCGTGGGAACAACAGGAAAACATCAATGCCATTCGAGCAGGGAGATGCATATAGCTGTTCTTTATTCATGGTTAGGCAGAAAGAGGTGTATTCTGAAGAGATAATACCACTTGAGGTCAGCAGACAGGGAGTTGGCACACCCAAAACAACATCCACACACACACACACACACACACACACACACACACACACACACACACACACACACACACAAAACAACAGTCTAATCTCTCTCTTTCTCTTTTTCTGTCTCACACACACACAACACACACCATGCACCTATTTTCCTTGTGTGAACACATCAATGCCATGAAGGAAGTGTCTTTCCGCCTAAACAAGACCTATGTTCTGATTTATCCTTTGAGTAAAGTAGACATCTGCTGCATGTCATCCTCAGATCGACACGTTATCAGTCTACTTCCATTTCTACAAGCCATGTTTCCACACCATATCCTACTCATTATCAGGCTTTATTAGGATGTATGTTGCCAAGTCAATAGGCCCCTGCATCACATTCCTGTTCCATTCACTCTTCATATTCAGTGAGAGACAGACACTTCGGAAATAAATAACCTCTCAACGGCACTCATAAGTGGCGTCAACTCAAGAATTATTTTGTCCTCGAGGGACGCATGTCTGTCCACGTTTGTCCATGTTTCCCTCCAGCCAGCTACTGATTTAGGTGTGTAGGAAAGCCAGGTTTGAAGAGTGTTTGGCATGCTATGTAAACTGAACAATGAAGCTTTTATCCTGAAACGTTACAGTCGCGCGTGCATGCTTTGCTGTACAGATGGCCCCAGTGGAAATGACACCCACAATACTGGCATTGTAAGCAGCGGGTTTTAACAAGTGAGCCCCATTGGACCAATTAAGTAACGTTGTGAGGAAACAACACTACAAGCAGACACAGTGCTGCCTATGAAGAATGGAATGGTGTCCTCTAGATCCTTCATTGAAGCAATTCACCTCTACTTAGCCATCAGCGAATGGTGTAGGGTTAAAGGTCACACACTAACATGTCTCCTTCCAGACTCTTTCCCTCTGTGACCTCATCTCTGAACTGTTTGGTAAATGCAACTTTCTCTTTGGTTTTAACATACACGGAGAAACACATTTCTTAAAAGCCCTCTGAAGCGTAGATACAGTACATCTTGTGCTAATAAAACTGAAAGGTCATCTCCTTATATAAAGTAGTTCAACACTAGTGTTAACGTTATGTGTTTTAGCATGCGTAAACCGTGAAAAAAATGCATGGGTTAGAGTGCACACACAAACACACACACACAAACACACACAAACAGATAATAGCCAGTCAGTGGGCCTTATGCATGCATTAATCATGCAAGAGATAAAAGAGAAAGGTCATTTCCATTTAGAGTTTCACCTTTTAATGTCACAGGGCGTTTAAAGAGCATCATGCATCTAGCAGGTCTCTTAGCCTCCATTAGTTCCTGATTAGAGTAAAGAAGTCTATCTCAGGGTCATACATCAGTCTGTCCAATCAATCTATCCCCATGGTCTATCCAATCAGTCCCCAGGGCCATGCATAGACTAGTCTATCCCAGAGTAATGTTTTGACTAAAGTAGTCTATCCCAGAGTAATGCTTAGACTAAAGCTGTTTATCCCAGAGTAATGCTTAGACTAAAGCAGTCAATCCCAGAGTAATGCTTAGACTAAAGCAGTCAATCCCAGAGTAATGTTTAGACTAAAGCTGTCTATCCCAGAGTAATGCTTAGACCAGTGGTCCTCAATCCCTTCCATGGAGGGCCTAGTGTATGCAGGTTTTTGCTTTTACTTTGTACAAGCCTGATGGAGTAGCTCACAAATTGGTTAGTATCTCACCTCACCTGGCAGTCTAGGTCCTAATTATGCTCTAATTGAAGGGAAAGACCAAAAACAGCATACACTAGGCCCTTTATGGAAGGGATTGAGGACCACTGGCTTAGACTAAAGCAGTCAATCCCAGAGTAATGTTTAGACTAAAGCAGTCTATCCCAGAGTAATGCTTAGAATAAAGCTGACAATGCCAGAGTAATGCTTAGACTAAAGCTGTCTATCCCAGAGTAATGTTTAGACTAAAGCAGTTTATCCCAGAGTAATGCTTAGACTAAAGCTGTCTATCCCAGAGTAATGCTTAGACTAAAGCTGTCTATCCCAGAGTAATGCTTAGACTAAAGCAGTTTATCGCAGAGTAATGTTTAGACTAAAGCTGTCTATCCCAGAGTAATGCTTAGACTAAAGCAGATTATCCCAGAGTAATGCTTAGTCTAAAGCTGTTTATCCCAGAGTAATGCTTAGACTAAAGCAGTTTATCCCAGAGTAATGCTTAGTCTAAAGCTGTCTATCCCAGAGTAATGCTTAGACTAAAGCAGTTTATCCCAGAGTAATGCTTACACTTATGCAGTCTATCCCAGAGTAATGCTTTAAATAAAGCAGTGTATCCCAGAGTAATGCTTAGACTAAATCTGTTATCCTAGAATAATGCTTTGTCTAAAGCAGTCTATCCCAGAGCCATGTTTAGATTGAAACCCTCTATCACAGAGCATGCCTAGACTAAAGCAATACATCCCAGAGCTATTCAGCAGTCAAACCCATAGCCACAACCTTGATTTAGATGCTCTTTATTTTGTCCTTGATTGGCTCCGTCCCCACAATGGCCTGTCTGTGCTGCGCTTGATTGGCTGATGTCTACTCATGCTGCTCTGAGTTAATCCCAGTCACATTCTCACACACACACAGACACACACACACACACAGGTGTTTTCTCTGTGTTCCTGCCACATTGTCTGAATGTTAATTATATGCATCAAGCATCTGGGGCCTCCTGTGTCCTAATCCTCTTTTAATTACATGTGTCCCCACAATGACACCAGGTTTACAATGGCCATTACCACCGTGCTGGGTGTATTGGAAATGTGTAGGTGTTGTTGTGTGTGTGTGTGTGGGGGGGGGGGGGTATTGGGGGTTATTGTAAAGCCAACAATACATTTCTGTCTGTGTAAAGGAAGAAAGAAGGGGCTAATTGTGTTTGTGCGTGCGTCGCATGTGTGATGTGTGTACATGTGCATGTGTTTGTGCATAATGTGTTTCAACGCCAATGTGTGCGTACATGTCTCTGTTTGTCTGTGTCTGGGCACCATGTGAGTGTCTGATACAGTTCTGTGAGGAAATGGAGAGACCAGATGTCCCCACAAATATAGTAAAACCTGACAAATCCCATCGTATATTAAGGGACACATTCAGATTTGGGACACCAGTGCAATTATATACTGTGCAAAAGCACTATAGTCATAGATGGTCTAATCATTAAATGCCAATTTGTATTACAGTTTTGAAATCTGTTCATCATGATCCATCATACCTCATGACACAGCAAGCCATGTAATACCAAAATATACAGTGCATCCGGAAATTTTTCACAGCGCTTCACTTTTTCCACATTTTGGCGTTACACCCTTATTCCGAAATGGATGAAATTAATTATTTCCCTAAAAATTCTACCAACAACACCCCATAATGATACAAGAAGTGTGTTTGAAATCTTAGCAAATGTATTTAAAATGGAAAAGCACATGTACATAAGTATTCACAGCCTTTGCCATGACACTCAAAATTGAGCTCAGGTGAATCCTGTTTCCACTGATCATCCTTGAGATGTTTCCACAACCTGACTGGAGTCCACCTGTGGTAAATTCAGTTGATTGTACATGATTTGGAAAGGCACAAACCTGTCTATAAAAGGTCCCACAGTTAAAAGTGCATGTCGGAGCACAAACCAAGCCATGAAGTCCAAGGAATTGTCTGTAGATCTCCAAGACAGGATTGTATCAAGGCACAGATCTGGGGAAGGGTACAGAAAAATATCTGCAGCATTGAAGGTCCCAATGAGCACAGTGGCCTCCATCATCTGTAAATAGAAAAAGTTTGGACTCTTCCTACAACTGGCCGCTTGGGCAATCTGAGGGATTTGGGGAGAAAGGCCTTAGTCAGGGAGGTGACCAAGAACCCGATGGTCACTCTGACAGAGCTCAAGCATCTCTCTATGGAGCGAGGAGAACCTTCCAGAAGAACAACCATCTGTGTGGCACTCCACCAATGAGGCGTGTATGGTAGAGTGGTCAGACGGAAGCCACTCCTCAGTAAAAGGCACATGGGAGCCCGTCTGGAGTTTGCCAAAAGGCACCTGAAGGACTCCCAGACCATGTGAAAAAAAAATCATCTGGTCTGATGAAACAAAGATTGAACTCTATGGCCTAAATGGAAAGCGTCATGACTGGAAGAAACCAGGCACCGCTCATCACCTGGCCAGTACCCTCTCTACAGTGAAGCACGGAGGTGGCAGCATCATGATCTGGGCATGTTTTTCAGCAGTAAAAACTGGGAGACTAGTCAAGATCAAGGGAAAGATAAATGCAGCAATGTACAGAGGGAGTAGTCTAATTTATCGTGTATAAGTGTCTAACATGTGTGCTCCCGCTGCTGTTCCCTTGTGTGTTTAATATCCAATCAATTTTGTTTAGTATTTAGCTGTTCTCATTAATTCTTATTCATGTGTGTATTTATGATGAGCCTTTTGTACTTGTAGCTGTCGGTTTTTGTTACCCTGTCCATGTTTTATATGTGTTTAGAATACATTTTGATTGATACTGCTTTTCCCCTTGTAGCAGTCTTTTGTTTGCTGCGTTTTTTTTAAATCAAAATACATTTATTTCACCACTGAAGCCTTTGTGTTTGTCTCACACCTATTTCAGGGCCATGGACCACTACAGCTACTACAATCACCAGTATAACTGTGACAGAATAACCAACCTCCTAAACCCATGACAGCGAAGGAAGAGGCGCACCTGACCGACACGGGAGCACAGGACCTACTACATCCCGGTAGGTGAGGATGCTGTTTACGAGTGGGAAGAAATAATATGTGCTATTCTAGACAGTATCCATGGATCCGAGGGCTATGCCCATTATCCTAACGGCTATGGCATAACAGAAAAGGGATATAGCTACCTCAGATTCCTCTACCAGGTGATTGGTTGGCTGGATGGGGCCGCCAACTGAGCGACTGGCACAGGAGGGAATCGCACTCTACAGCACAGGCATGGGCAAGCCATCGCCCCCACAACAAAAATGGAGACTAGGAAAAGCCATCCTGGTTTCCCAAACAATTTTTTTGGGGGGAGCAATAGCGCTTGCACTCAACCCGGATGGATGGAAAATGGCAAGGAGGAGTAGGAGCAGTTCAGAGAACAGTGAAGAAGAGAGGGACCTCATCAGCTGGGAGACGGATCAGGATGGAGCAGAAGAGGAGGAAGGTGAGGGGCACATGGACGGTGATCCCCAGAGCGTGACCACTAATTTGCGAATGGCACAACCACCATCCACTCTGGCAGGGCTAGCCAAATAGAGTCCCCCTCACCGCCAGTCCAGCAACCTACTGTAAGAAGTTGGGGCTGCTCATAGATCTGCAGGACCCTCCTCAACCCGGTCCACAACCCATCATTTTCTCCCAGCCTTCGTCATGGTGGACTTACATCCCCTTCTCCCAAACCACAGCTTCAGCTCCACTCTTCCCTCCTGTGCCGACAGCATCACCCCCCAGGCCTATGCCTTTAGTGTCTTCTTCCTCGTCTGCACCAGTGGATCCACCTCCGAGGGTATTCTGGATGGAGTACACACCCTGGACACATCGGAGGCCCTGTCCGCTACAGAGCACATGCTGGTGGTCCAGCCAGCTGCACCTCATCCAGGAGCCCCAACCTCCTCGCACAGTGATGGCCACATCCTAGCCCTCTGAATTATGGTTATCAACCTCTGGGGACAGCAACTACAGAGCCCAGATGACAACAAACGCAGAGGACCCCGGTGAAACGAAAACAACTGCAGAGACCACCAGTGAGATGACAACAGCTGCACAGCCTGCCGGTGAAATGTCTACTGCTGATGAGCCCGTCTGCGAGTTGTTAGCTGCTGCACAGATACAGCACACCAGCACCGACGGCCACGCCCCATCAGCCGCTGCCATTCCTTCTCCCGATGATATGGGGAACTCCTACCCCCCCGCAATCTCCTTTACTGTGGCCGACATTGGCATCGGGGACGACCTCCAGAAAGTCTGCTGCCGCCCTCCCACCCACCATCTTGAATGTTTGGTTGTGGCATTTTTGACATTAGTCTAATTTATCTTGTCTGTTTCATACCTCTGTACTCCCGCTGCTGTTTCCTCATGTGTTTATTATCCAATTGATTTCATTCAATATTTAGCCGAGCTGCAGCCATTCTAAATAACGTGTGTATTTAAGTTGAGACTTTTGTAGTTGTAGCTGTCAGTAATTGTTCCCGTCAATCCATGTGTTTATGTGTTTAGAAGCAACTTCGATTGATACTGTTTTGCCCCTTGTGACAATCTTTTGTTTGCTCAGTATTTTCAAAATTAAAATATATTTATTTCACCAGTGAAGCCTTTGTGTTTGTCTCGCACCCATTTCAGGACTACAGTATAGACAAATACAGCTACTACAATTACCATTGTAACTGTGACAACAACACTGTAACTGCATCAGTTTCTACCAACAATAATGCCTTGCTCTATATCATGGAAATAATTCCAAAATTTCAATATAAATATATTTGACTTATTTTACATATATTATGATTGTCTGTTTGATTCAAATCTACAAATAGTTGCTGTCACTTCCACTTTAGGTGTAGTAGTTCTTTGGTTACTGATGTGGGGCTGTAGCACTGCAGTGCAGTTAAGGGTTGGAGTTTAATTATTTGGTCACCGCATATCAAATTTGCCCAGGGGTCCATTCAAATGGCATTGCAAATTCTCTCTGCCAGCCAGTTTCCAGGGAGGGATGGTTGACTAGAGATCCATTGCCACATGTGCCTGTTCGGTGGCTGCAAACAAATTGTGGCCAACTGGCAAGCAGTGTGAGAAATAAAACAGCTTCATGGGACATGTTTTAGAGCAGTGGTTCTCTAAACCTATGCTGAGGCCCCTTGGGTGCCTCACAATTGTTGTGTAGCTACAGTATGAACAAGCTTACCTGAATGAAGCAATTAAGGGCTTCATAATAAACTGAGAAGTTGATTCAGGTGTGCTAGCTCTGGAATACATCTTATACATTAAATGGCTAGGGGTCCCCAGGAGAGGACTGTTAAACACGGTTTTAGGACATGCATGATCCGAGCCCAATGGAAGCAATGTCACGATCCCAAATTAACACAATTGGGGGAAGGGGGGGTAATATAATAAAACATAATGTTTAGGCATTAAACAAGACTAGTAAGAGCCAATTAAGTATAAATAAACAACAGATATTCTTATAGATGAATATATCCATCACCCCATACTCAACACTTTAGCCAGCCATCTACTTGATGTAATATTTCTCATTGTTGCCCATCTGCTGGCATTGAAGTAATTTGCCAAAACCCGGGACCTGGAGAAAAAACAAGTTCAATATTGCAGTCTGTTTTTGTGAGCTCCATGAAATTAATGCAGAGTCAGAGTAGGAGATTAGCGTTGAAAGATAATATATCCTCAGTTTTTAGCTAGCTGGCTAGCTTGAAAGCCAGTTAAAAAAGAGGTGGGATATGGGGCCTAGCATTGTTTGTTCCTGGCTAATGATTCACATTGACTTAAATGGCTCTCTGTTCATCACTACCTCCGAGAGCACATTTACAGTTATTTTGTATGTGAAACAGCCCTTATTCACTCAGGAGTTGGACCAGTTGTTGAGTCCAGTCATTCTAGTTGTGCTTTCATACTTGTAATCTTTCCTGGTTGCAGAAAAAGTCAGAGGTGGCGTGAAGTGATTACCAAAACAATAGGGGCTATCGCTTTTGTAATGAACCTTCACACCTTCTTCAGAGAGAAAGAGCGGAACACGGCTTTCTGACCAATCACAGCACACTGTCTTCCAGGCAACACCGAAGGTTCTGTGTGTGACATAGAGAAAACCCCCGTTCAACACTCAAACTCCACCCAAACACACAAAAAATATGTCTCCTAGTTACGAAAGCATCGCCTAGACACACTTGCGCCTGGAGGTCTGAATCACCTATAAGAGTCCTGTGGGAGGTCCTGTCGGTGTGTAGGGGAAGCTGAATCAAACGCCCATTTGGCCCTCGCTGCCATAAAGGCCTCATTGTCCAGACACACAGGAATGTCTTTCTTCCTCTCTTTAAAAGATTCAATCTTGACCTTTTGTGTTCCTCTACATCTGTCCATCCTGCTCTCTACCCTCAATAAGTCATGTTCTATTCATGAGGGCCAGTGCGCTGGCCGGGTTACAGTACACTCTACTGTAACACAGTGCTGCTCCCCCTCATATTCCTGACCTTTCAACCCAGACACAGCAGAACTCTGACCCCAAGCAAGGTTGGCCACGGCCCTTTGTAGCGCCCATGAATCGCCTGATGCTCAGATGACCTAATTCCGGCATGATATAGACCTTACACTGTACCGAGACAGGGAGGAAGCTCAAATCTATTTCGCCTGCAGAGCCTTGTGAGCGTGAATGTGCCTGTGTGTTTTTTAGGTGTGTGTGTGTGGAACGTGTGTCCAACTGTGTGTATGTGTGTGTCTCCATAATGCTCAACAGTGATTGGACAGCTTCCAAACTCTGGCCCATTTTTCTATTCCCGAGGACAACAGGAGCTGTTAGGCAGGCCAGTGTTAGGCAGTCCAGTGCGAAGCTGGATCCTGAACGCAGCCTCTGTTCATGTGGGGGGACCGATGGTCACACACGGGGACCGATGGTCACACACGGGGACCGATGGTCACACACGGGGACCGATGGTCACACACACACACATTCCATTCAGTGCACCAGCCAAGGGTGCCGTTTCACCTCTAACCCTGTCAGCGGAAGAGCGGAGAGAGACTTTGCCGTTTACACAGTCGGAGTGTGCTTGTGTTTCTGTCTGGATTGTCATCTGTGTGCTTGTGTCTGCTTATTATATATATATATCTTTTTGTAAATGTGCCATTGTACCATACATTAGAGTAGACTACAGGTGTGGACCACATCCTTGCTGGTCATATCAGGCATAGGGAGAGAATAATCTAGTGGTTGTAGTACTGTACATCCCATAAGCACACTCCACAGTTTATAGGCAAGCTAGTAACTAAAACCTTAGCATCCACAAAATGCCAGTTATTGCCTTATACTGTATATATAAAATAGTAATAGTTTTAAAAAAATTGACAAAAAAATATGTGAACATAACACAAAAAAAGTTTAAAAAAGGACTGTCTCTTCTCATCCATCTTTTCCTCTCCTTCCATACCCTATTTCTTCCCTCCCCCTGGTCCTGCCACCAGCTGGGCCTGGATGGGGTCCAACATGCCCAGAGCTGGATCTTCTGGCATGCCATCACTGGCCCGTCATGTTTTGGCAAGAGATGTGTGTGTGTGTGTGTGTGTGTATGTGTGTGTTTGTGTGTGGGTTTGTGTATGTTTATGTTTGTGTGTGTTTGTGTGTGTTCGTGTGCTCTGCTCTTAAACCCCAAATCTCACACGTCCCTTCTTTGCCTCTCAAAATCTCTGTTTAACGTATTCTCTCCCTTTTCCTCTGTCTGTTTCTGTCTGTCTGTGTCTGTCTGTTTCTCCCTCAGTGTACAGTGCTGTTTCCACCTGTCTCCCCTCCCACACATGCTGACATTCCCTGACCCGGGCTCCAGTTTGTTTACTCCAATAAACCACTATTATTCTGCTGGTTGCGCTCTGTACCTCTTCCTTTTTCACTTGGTGTAGTGCCTACATTTTTTTATCCACTTTTAGAACAATGAATTTAAGTGCCTTGCAAAGTGTGTTAGGCTTACAAATGTGTTTGAGTGAACTGGTAGTAGTTGGTAGCTTGCATTATTTTCAGAGTGCTTAAATACCTTACACATTAATCATGTTACGTAACTGTCTTTAGTACACAACATCTAGTGGTGGTACTGTTTAAAACCTGTTCCTAATTTAAGATGACAGTGTATATTCTAACAGTTCAGCACAGTCGTGCTGTCAGATTTAGTGTTCCGTTCTTGTGTATTAGTGCTTCTAAGTTGCGTAATGGTTGGGACCCGATCCTGCGGTCTTCTGAAAGCAAGAGCTTTTTTAATTTCCTTCTCTTCCTCTTAATACCTGCTCTCTCCTCACTCTCCTCTCTCGCCATCCCAATGCTGTCTGTTCTTCCTGGTTCACTGGGTTATTACAATCCTTGAGGGGCTGGCTGAAGCTGGGAGTTTTTGCTGAAAGGTTCCGAAGGCGTTTTGAGGTTGTAACGGCATAGCTTCTATTGAAGTGCCTGTGGAGATTCTGTCTGTGCATCACTCAGGCCTCGTAAACATGGACCAGCAAAGCTAGTAGTGGGGCTTCTGGGACCAGCAAGAGATTTGATGTGTGTGTGTGTGTGTGTGTGTGTGTGTGTGTGTGTGTGTGTGTGTGTGTGTGTGTGTGTGTGTGTGTGTGTGTGTGTGTGTGTGTGTGTGTGTGTGTGTGTGTGTGTGTGTGTGTGTGTGTGTGTGTGTGTGTGTGTGTGTGTGTGTGTGTGTGTGTGTGTGTGTGTGTGTGT
>JACXGM010033069.1:0-12513 GCA_016801145.1 Umbra pygmaea | reverse complement strand
TGTGTGTGTGTGTGTGTGTGTGTGTGTGTGTGTGTGTGTGTGTGTGTTTCACGTAAGTGCGTATATGTGTGTGTGTGTGTTTCACGTAAGTGCGTATATGTGGGTGTGTGTGCCCAACACACGTAGCCCAGCAGGGTAGAAGAGAGCAGTGGACTGGTGTCAGTGAGTGCCAGCTTTTCCATGACATCACTAGTCAGGCATTAACCCCATTAACATGACTGTTCTCTCTACCTCTTCCTCTCTTCCTCTCTGTCTCTCTCTCCATCTTCCTCTCTCTCGTGCCACCCAGACCAAGCCGCTATGAGAGAGTAGGATCGTGTTGCGTGTTTTATTGGGTTTCCATGTGGCATCATGCCAGTGACTGAGCTTTGCTTTTTTTCCCAGAGCTAATTCATCCCGTCTTTGCTTTGTGCAGGTCGTCCTTTCTGCGGGCGTGTGAGCATCAGGCACTCCTACATGCACAAGAGCTCAGTGGGGCGTGCCTTGTGGACATTGATCTCGTAGCACACTGACCAAGCTGCCCAATAATACTTTTTGTCACATCCCAAGTGCACTGGCCACATTTTTGACTCATCACACTGAGTGAAAAAAACACTGTGAAAAATAAAAAAGCCGCTTTAAAGCTTTGCTTTAGTTTCAGGTCTTTACTGTCTACTTAATATCTATGTTATTGGCCTATAAAGAAATAACCTTTACTACTAGCTTGTGTTTAACACTGTTCCATTTTACCACTCCTTTGTCAAGAGTGTTCTCTAAAGAACATATAGTAGATTTCATTTGAGCTCATTTGAAGCCTTGACTGTGCCGCTAGCTGAACAGTGGCAGAAATCCAAATGGGCCAGCATCGCTTTGGGTGGGGGTGGCATAACCAGCAGGAATTTCTTGGTCTCGTTTCAATCACTCAAGCACCTCATGCACCTGAAAGAGTGTGCACTCACACACGTTAATCCACGTAACCTTCAGGTTGGAAGAGCAGTGTTGAAAGAAGCAGACTTACTTGGCAATCATTCCTATGAGAAAGCATGGCCATCAACTCTCCTCAAGACATTATTAGTTTTTGTTAAGAGAAAAGGCAGTACAAACAACTGGAGAAGACAAAATTGTGGAAGAGAAAAATAATTTTTGGGAAAAAGAAACAATGTTGAAGTTCATGTCCACTATGTACGTATAACAGACACAATATAAAGAGATCTCTATTTTAAACATTCAGTAGATTATAGGTTTGAAATAATATTGGGTTATTTTGGTTGTATTTTCTCAACTATTTCATGAAGGACTTCATTCTCTGGTCCTTAACCTAGATTGAGCTCATATAAATGCAAACTGCCAAAAGATAATGATAATAAGTACTAGTAACATTAAAACAGTGACTAGTACATTTTTAGGAATAAATGTTAAAATGGCCTGCCATAATGTATCTCACTTGCTCCAGATTGTATCCATGCTTTTTTAACATCTGTGTTGTTGTCTGATATGCTGTAGTAGACGGCACATGAATCCTTGTGACCTGGCCTTCTGAAGAATAGAAGATAACAGAAGATAAATCAGCAGTTCTTCTAATTTCGCCTGCTATGCAAAACCCGCAAATCCTGGGACACTAGCAGCTTCTCTGTCACTGTTCACCATGAAGAAGGCAGGCCACAACACCAGTGGAAACCAGTAAACCTTATATACAGATGGCTCAATGGTCAGGAAGACAGACTTGTAGTCAAAAGGTTGCCGGTTTGATTCTTAACTTTGCCAAAATTCCTTGGGCAAGGTACTTTACCCTAATTGCTCCCAGGTCATTGCTGTAAATAAGAATTTGTTCTTAGTCAACTTACCTGGTTAAATAAAGATTAAATTAAGCACATAGATTGAGGAGGAGGGGCTTATATTAACATCTGGTCTGGAGTAAATGGAATAAAAACATTAAACACAAAGTGAGATGTCATTCCATTTACCCCAGTCCAGACATTACTTTTAGCCCATCCTCCTCAATTTAGGTTCACCAGCCTCCACTGCATGACAGGCAGCTGCTCGTATTCAAAGACCTCATTGACCCTTCAGAGTGTGAATCACTCTGTCTGAAAAAAAGAAATATAAATCACACAAACTCAATCTCAAATCTAATCTGTTGTCATGGTGCTTTTAACAACATTCATCAAGACAGAGACGGTAAACTTGACAAGAAAATTGTCCAATGGAACCCTGAGTCTCTGAAAATAAGATGGCCGTTGATGGTGTGTGACTTATGTTACCCAGGTTGATGTTGGACTGATAAGAGCATCCAGTCCTCCTCAGCTTTCTGTACTTAAATTATTATCATTATTGTTTAATTTAGTGAGTGACTTGATCTGGAGGCAGGAACGTTTAAAAGCCTAGTCTGTTTCTTCACTATCTTGCTCTGTCACTAGGGTCAAACTATTTCATAACACACTTGTTTCCCCAAGGACACAATGATTTGCATCCTTCAACATCCCCACATCTCACAACGTTTTGAGCCATAAAATACTTCTAGAGCTGTGCTGGATTTTGTTGTACCAGTCTTAGAGCCTGACTTCGCACCACACAGGACCACAGGCGATAAGGGTTCAAGCCCCTGTTCAGTCAGCTGTCTGTGCCCATCTTCTCTGTCTCCCTATACACAACTGGTCTCCCTTGACATTCCTTTATACTATCTTGTCATTAAAAATAATTAAAATACTCCCAAAAATATATATTTAAAATAATGTTAGTGCTCAATAATCCAATCTCAATCTCATTTAATTGTGCATTCATGCAGGACTGGGTTCTTCTCAGTTGATGGAGTGAATAAAAATATCAATATGCTTTAAATTTAAACATGAGCCCTTGCAAGCTCTCTATGGGGCTTCCAGTGTCAGTCCTTGTTAACTGACTACACCCTCCAAACAGACGGCATTTCGCTGGGTTTTTGAGGGAGTCATTCATTTATGCAAAACAAAACCACCCGCTTATACATATTTTTTATCAGAGTTTAGCTTCTGTTGACCTTTTTAATTGCCTCTGCAAACAAAGAGGCGTCGTTTTTCATAATCACTCTTTTGACAACAAACATAGGCTGTATTGGCCAGGATGGACCTGCAGTGGATTTGTGTGTGTGTGTGTGTGTGTGTGTGTGTGTGTGTGTGTGTGTGTGTGCGTGCGTGCGTGCGTGCGTGCGTGCGTGCGTGCGTGCGTGCGTGCGTGCGTGCATGTGTGTTTATTAACATTGTGTGAACCAAAACTCCTCACAAGTATAGTAAACATGTAACATTGCTGACACCATCTTGCCAGTCCAAGACAAAAAGCACTTTTGCGTAAGGGTGTCACTCTCGTGTGACAATATGGCTGGCAGGCCTGACAAAGAGAGAAAAAAGAGCAGTCCAATACAAGCCTTTGGAGCAAGGCCTCGGTTTCCTGCAACCAACTCCACAAAGACTCTGGGACCAGCAGAGGCAGGAAGCAGGAACAGCACCTGAGATCAGGTCAGCTGGCTGCAAGAAGGGCTGGGTATCTCTGGAGCTCCTCAAGGGCCATTATGAGGCCAAACATCAAGGGGTTGACAAAACAAAAAGAGACAGGGACACAAGAGAGGGCCACACCAGCTCCTCTGCATTCTCCGTCTAGTTAATGTGGGGAGGCTCTAATAAAAAGCCACCATGTGCCAATTGAGCGCCTACAATTAACAGATTAGGGTGATAAAGAGGTTGCCTTGCTGCAAGGCAGGACTTCCCCCCCAAACCTCCCCCCACACACACACACCCCTAGGCCTGAGGCTCCAAGGATAGAGGAGAGTGGGCCCTGCACCACTGATGGGGGAGCCAGATAATCTCCCCCCGACCCCCACCCGAATCCTGTGCCCTGAAGCACCTTCAGCAAATACCTGCTCAATATTCTGGTACAGAGGAGGGGGAGGCCAGGGCCTGTGGAGCGTCTGCAGAGGGGAGATACACAAAAGCCGAGCGAAACAAAAACCGGAACATCTGCTAAAGCGATTGCGGGTAAATATGTTTGACAATTATTGTTTACAGTGACAGTGGTAACAGTTCACGAAATCAAACCCCATTTCTATTTGCAATGAAGCAGATGGGCCTACAGCGACCCATTAACGGGCTGTCAAGAGCTTCATTTTGAAGTTACTTTTATGCCTCTGCTTCGCAGTCACACAAACAAAGTGTTATTATTTGGGATAATGATTGTTATCCATTTGGTGGGCGTCAATGAAGATACCTAGCTGTGATTGTGCTTTTCTGTCTGCCTTTCAAGTTTCTGTCACTGCTAATGTTTACAGTGGAACGGTGATTCCTTGGATCTTTATGTGTTCATCTAGGCACACATTGTGTCGTGTTATTGATGATGGGATCCGTCTCACATGAAAGCACATCTCTGCAAATACATTGTGAAAAGCTTCCTCATCAGGGGGCTTTTGGGTTGGTAAAGAATTTTATCAACGGCACAAATTATTATCAGCAACTCCTTGTCTTTCTGTCTTCTCACAGCATCTGAGTGGCCAGTATCGACACTGAACATGGAGAAACCTGCTGTTATGTCCATGCGTAGCACTCGATTCTAATAACACCCAACCAACCATGGGGCTTCATTCAATACACAGCCATGCTGGTGTCATCACGGGGGCTTTCACATCCCAGGATGTACCGAAGCCACAGAAAGTGGTGTTAGAAGCGGGCGGCGTGGTGTGCACACAAGATGAAGAATGTGTTGTCTACTGTTACCCCACGTAACAGTTCCACCTCAACACTGTACATGCTAATGACGTTCAATCAAAATGTGTTGAGGCATAATTAACCCCGGCCTCCCGTCGCTCTAATTGACGCTTATTAGAGGCCCCGCTTGATTCCATGATACACACTAAGCAGGGGGAGAGAGACCTGAAGAGAGAGAGGGAGAGAGAGAGGGAGAGAGGGAGAGAGAGAGAGAGAGAGAGAGAGAGAGAGAGAGAGAGAGAGAGAGAGAGAGAGAGAGAGAGAGAGAGAGAGGAGGAAGGAAGGAAGGAAGGAAGGAAGAGAAAGAGCTGTGATTGGTAAGCAACATTCGGGAGCGATGCGTACCGGGGTAACCAACACTTAATTATCAATGAGCTTTTTGCAACACTTTGAGAACCCCGGGGCACTGTTTCCCCTCAGTAATAGTAATGGGCTCTTTTAATGGAACTTGTGTTAAACACAGTGCTGCCGCTCGCTAGCTGCTCGCGTTTCGTCCCCACCAGTTCAGGCTGCCATGCTAATTCCGGTGATTAGGAGTTGAGGCTCAGTTTGCTCATTTTGCTGCAAAGACTTTGGAAATTGGCTGGAGTCTGTGGAGGATGGTCATGTGATGAGTGGAGTGACTGAATGTGAATGAGGACAACTGTGGACACTGTCACTGGTCTGTCACAGTGTGTGTTATCTAGGGGTCATGGTTAAGCTTTAACATCAGCTAAAGGCTACATGAGTTTGTCAGACATCTGATACTGTCAATGCGAAGATTTCATAGTATTCTGCAAAAAAGCATTCAATCTCCTGTGAAACATATATGCAGTTTCACCAAAAACCACAAACACATTAAATATTTCTAGCTGATTGAGTGACACTGTAAGCCCCAAACAGCTAGCCTGCAGATGATCCCTGTAAAGAAACCTAGAGTGCAGCCTGGTTCAGGAGGTGTCCAGTAGTCTGCTGGCTGAGCCATGTTGAGATTCCAATAGTACATTGTTATTAATGCCATGAAGATATTTAAACAACTTTAGACTGGCTCCCTAACCCACACACAACACGTGTACCTCCTGGTTTAGCGTTCCAGCCTCAGACCATCAACCTCAATGTGCTTACTCCCCACCTCAATACCTCCTAGCCGATGAAAGCGTGTTGTGACTGGTCCAGCACACCAATTAGCTGCAAACTTTGAGCAGAACAGGAAATGTGGGCCAGGCAAAGAACCATTTGCACCCTCTAACTGGGTGTGAAGCTAGAGATGTGACCTGCATGGGCGGGCTAGACCTTTAGTTACCTTGCCTGACTATCCATGCTTCTTGCTCTGGCCAAATGTTACCACACACTTACAAATATTAATCTATGCAGAGTCTGCATCAGAGTACCTCAGAAAATGTATTGAAATTTGACATTTATTTTTCCCCTTTGGTTAATAATGATAAATTTATATGAAAATAATGTGATAGTGTTGGGAGTGTTAATGATAGAGTGTATTTGAATGGCAGAAGATGGAGGGACTGTCCATGGTATAGTGTGATTAGGTGGTTTCAGGCACTAGGCTGAGTGCCTGAAACACCACCACCCTTCCATAGCAATTTGAATCAGTCATTGTAGAAGTTCGACAGTTGAAAGTTGTAGTCTGGATCAGTCCCTATTGAAGACTTCCATCCAACAGTAGTGTTCTTGATCAGTCATTCTAGAAGAGTTCCATCCAACAGTAGTGGTCTGGATCAGTCATTCTAGAAGAGTTCCATCCAACAGTAGTGGTCTGGATCAGTCATTCTAGAAGACCTCCATCCAACAGTAGTGGTCTGGATCAGTCATTCTAGAAGACTTCCATCCAACAGTAGTGGTCTGGATCATTTCCCCTGAAACACTACAATCCAATAGTAGTGGCTGGATCAGTCAATCTAGAAGCCCACCATCCAACAGTAGTGGTCTGACTCAGTCATTCTAGAAGCCCACCATCCAACAGTATTGGTCTGACTCAGTCATTCTAGAAGCCCACCATCCAACAGTAGTGGTCTGACTCAGTCATTCTAGAAGCCCACAATCCAAAAGTAGTGGTCTGGATCAGTCATTCTAGAATCCCACCATCCAACAGTAGTAGTCTGGATCGGTTCCTCAAAAACTACAATCCAACAGTAGTGGCTGGATCAGTCATTCTAGAAGCCCACCATCCAACAGTAGTAGTCTGGATCGGTTCCTCAAAAACTACAATCCAACAGTAGTGGCTGGATCAGTCATTCTAGAAGCCCACCATCCAACAGTAGTGGTCTGGATCAGTCATTCTAGAATCCCACCATCCAACAGTAGTAGTCTGGATCGGTTCCTCAAAAACTACAATCCAACAGTAGTGGCTGGATCAGTCATTCTAGAAGCCCACCATCCAACAGTAGTGGTCTGACTCAGTCATTCTAGAGGCCCACAATCCAACAGTAGTAGTCTGGATCGGATCCTCTAAAAGACCAAAATCCAACAGTACTGCCCTACAAAGGCAAAATACCTTAACTTGCCAGAGTTTAAAATTGAGAAAAAATACTATAAAGTGTTTAAATGGAATGCAGAATATTGGAAATGTGGCAAAAACAACTTGCTATTTTCTAAAACAAATAAGAATTAAATCAATATATTGTCCACATGATAAAGCAGATCTTTAATGTTCCAAAAATGACAAAAACTCATTTTGTAACAAAATCGAAGTAAAGGCCTTTTACCTCGCCGGATTCACTAATCAATGGCCTGATCATTAGAAGATGTGTTGAATCAGATGTGCTAGCTCAGTGGCTATAGCTCAACTGTAGAATGTCTGCTGTGACCCAAGGAGAGGGTTGAAAACCACTGCTTTAGAAGACCTTGATCCAAGAGTAGTGGTCTGGATCAAGCCCTCTAGAAGACTTCCATCCAACAGTAGGGTTCTGGATCAGTGATTCTAGAAAACCATCATCCAACAGTAGTAGTCTGGCTCAGTCCTTCTACAAGACCACCATCCAACAGTAGTAGTCTGGATCAGTCCCTCTAGAAGATCACCATCCAATATTAGTAGTCTGGATCAGTCCCTCTAGAAGTCCACCATCCAATATTAGTAGTCTGTATCAGTCCTTCTACAAGACCACCATCCAACAGTAGTAGTCTGGATCTGTCCTTCTTGAAGACCACTATCCAACAGTAGTAGCTTGGCTCAGTCCCTCTAGAAGACCACCATCCAACAGTAGTGGTTTGGATCAGTTACTCTAGAAAAGTGGTTTTCAAACCTCTCCTGGGGGACCCCCAGCCATGCAATATATTACATGAAGTCCACAGTTAGCACACCTGAATCAACTTGTCAACTACTCATCAAGGCCTTACCTGCCTTTATCAGGTGAGCTATTCAGGGCTAAAAGAAAACTCTGAGATGGCTGGGGGTCCCCAAGGAGAGGTTTGCAAACCACTGCTCTAGAAGACCATCCAACTATGGTAGTGATTCAGTCTCTGCAGTAGAGGAACTGAATCCCCTCTCTCCAGTTGGGGTTTGCATGTCATTCTAAAATCTTTATAAATGATACACTCTCAAAGACAGAGGATCTTTAGCTACCCCTATGGGGGAACCCTTTAAAGAAAAGTAGTGTGTTCCAGGTAGAACCACTTCCGATTCAGGTAGAATCCCTTCCACTGCGTGTTGTACATGGAAGCCCAAAAAGTTCTACATAAAAACTGAAATTGTTATCCTGAATGCAGCGAGCTGAAATTGCTTTTTTTAGAAATCTTTCTAAAAAGTGCCAGAGCGAACACAGAGCAAAGCAAGATGTCAGTTGAGTCGTCAGGCGAACTTGGAATAGGCCTGGAGATGAGGCTGTGTGGGCTGGGGGGTGGGGCAAGAGATAAAGCTCAATATGGGGGCTGGAACGCAGGCAGTGGGCCCCCGGAGCCATGCAAAGCCCAACTGACCCACTTTGCTGGGGATCCTGTCATAAGGCTCCTGGGTGTGAGGGAATCAGGGAAGCCCTTCTCCGTCAACGCTAGCCTGGCATGATCTGGGTTAGCACGTGCCAATCAGCCTGAACGGGATGATGAGTCTGAGATGACATGGCTACAGAGCTCCCTCTCCTCAATGACTGGATGTGTCAAGGACAGGATGATGTTTGCGATCATGGCATTTCAATGTCAACTGGCAGGCTGGGTCAGATGAAAAGGGTATGATTGACTGAGACAATAGAATGTGTATGAGACAACAGTTGTTTGGGAAGTTTTTGTTGGGGTCAGTGTGATTTAATCATAGAGCATAGGGGACAGAGATTACAAAATGCAATGATGAATCACAGTAAACATATTTTCCACGTCTGAGATAGTGATAGGTTGTCATTACAATTTTGGTTCAGGAGGTAAATGTTCTGATGTCATATTTAAATAGCTTGCAGTTCAAGTCCCATTTAATTCCTCACAACAAATAGAATTCACTAGTATTAGGAAGCCAGAATGTCAAAATTGTCTGTTTTCCCCAAGAGTTTTTCTCCGCCATTTTAAAAATGGCCTCTCCCTTTAGCAACGGTTGTCAGGGAGCTCAGACTGTCTTCCAGTCAGTCAGACTAGCAGGAGGCAGGCAGAACTACTGTACATCTGACAGTTCACTGGCATGAAAGGGAGCCCCTGAAGCTAACAAATTCAGAGAGAAAATTACAGTTTTGCACGTTTGTGTCAATATGCATGTCAAAAGGTAATTGGGAAATTGTTCTGCAATGTCAAGTCCTGTTGGAAGTGTTTAGCCTGTGGTTAGATCTAACCATTTCTTCTCACACTGAAGAGGTCAAAGCAATCTCCTTGCCTGTATAGGTTTCCTCTAATAAGATAATGATGTAGCAACTCATCGTAAAAAAAGTTATTGCACATCATCCACCCCCTTCTCAGATAGTGATGTAAATTGCAAGCAATTTTAATATCAAGTCATAAACAATTACAATTTGTGTGATAACTTTAAAAATGAATGACTTATAGCAGTCCATTAGAAGTAGATTATCAAAAGTCACTGTCCGAGTCTGGCCTTCTTTGCACTGTTATTCAAACACATTCTGTCCTAAAGCTAAACTGCCTGTTTCGCGTCTCCCTTTAGAGAACAGGAAGCCTGTGGCTTCTCAGTCAACACAGAAAGGAGTAATGATGGACATTACCATGAAAAGACATGACACTACAATTTAAAAGTACAATTATTGACAAATGTAACATAATGTAAAGGTGCTACACAGGTGGAGTACACAACAACAACATTATCATTGAGTTGAGGATATGCGATAATGTAATAGGAGAAATTAGTATGTAATAAACATTCAATTACAGTGGATCTTTACATTTACTCTACAAATGTACGGTTCCAGTGTAAACCTAATGAGCTGCAGGAAGATGAGCAGAGTGTTGATGGCAGCTGTTTATTTAACAGTTTCAAAGTGGTAACTTCATGTGGGGTGGCACAGTCTTGTTGGCCTAAATATCCATGACAATCAAAATGTAATCAAATTTATGTAAATAACAAGGATGAAGGTGGTGGTACAATCTTTATGAAAATGATGATAATATAATATAATAAAACCGATGAAGATGACAGTGAAGTTATTAAAGTAAAGCAGAAAAGTGACAAGGATGCAGCATTGTCAGACTGAACTGGTTCCATTTAAATAGCATAGCTTCCAACAGTCCAGGTAGTGGGAAACTTGGAGTGTCACTGCAACACAGTTCACAAATTTTAATAACCATGCATTCACATAAAATTGGGAATTTGTCATTGGTTCAGAATATAGTCTCAATCAAATACATTTATGTTAAAGAAATTCAAACAAGAAAGACAAAGTAGGAAATTCAAAATAAATATTTGATCAGCTATGAAATACATCAAAAAAGGCACTGACATTTTGATTAGAGTTTTGTGTAAAGGGGTACAAGGCCTCTCTGTGTAAAAGTGTCATAATCTCTACATCACTGGGTAAAGTTTAAGCCGTCAACCTGAAATGCAGATGTTCAAATGAGGTACAGACAGAGTGGATCCGGCCATCAAGCTTTAGATTTCCATCCTCATGAATGCCAGAGGGGAACGTCTGCTCTTCTGTTATTTCTGTGTGTTATTATTTATTTTAACTTGCTTAACATATGTGAAGTTTATAGAATATTTTGAGTATATTACAAATAAATATAAATGTATATGAAACTATAGAACCTTAGTATTTTTCTTTTATGAAAAATACATCCTCAATCCGTGGACTTGGATTCATTTTACAGCAAATATATGTCCCTGAAATCCATCATGTTCTTCAGTAGGATAAATAAGTAAAATTACCAGTAAATGTGCAATAAGCTGAAAGTTAGCTGTATCCTATAATGAAAAAAGGATCGAGAGATTGAGGAGGAAAAACGAAAAGCAGTATAGGCCAAGCCTGTGAGTTGATTATGTCTCAAGTGAAAGCTGCTCTCTCTTTGCGCACAGAGTAAGTCCTTTATCACCGGGCGGCACTGGCGTTGCCTCGAGCTATTACTTGCCTCGAGCAAGGTGCTAGGATAGCAAACGGGATCCTATCATCAAACTTCATAATAACGCTGGGTTCGCCACAGCTGCGCGGTGACCCTTTGTGATGGAAGCGATAGCAGCTTAGATGAAATAGTGTTCTTCTTTGGTGTGAAATTATCACGTCTATTCATTCACACAGACATCAGAGTATTTCCCCTCTTCCTTTTCCATCCGTTATCCGTAAAAATATGCGGTTTGCAAGCAAATGGTCCATTTTGCTAGATTAATTTTTCATCGTTGATTCACAGCAAATAACGCTGAGGGAGCTTCGTTCATGTCACAGTGTAGGGGTCTATGAAACACAACGTGTTATTATGCATTATTGTCATTTTGGCCTATCTTTTAGAATTTACTCAATGCGTTAAATTGTACGCAATGTATTCATCAAACTAATAAACAGCGATTGTCGAATAACCTACAGTACCGTTGTTGTTTGAAAAGATATATATCAATTGGTAAACTAGGAGTAGCCTGTAGCTGTCAACTCTTAAAAGGAACAACAAATCGGAGATAGCCTTTATAAGCATCGCTTGTTATTTCATGATAGCCCTATATGTTTGATATATTTTAGGCTAAATAAGATACTCACATTTAGATATGTTTTTTGTTGCTGCAGATACATTCAATCACAAGGCTATTTCGTTAATATAGGCTATACAGTTGTGGGATGTAAAACAAAAAACAAATAATCGTATTTCTCTCTACCATTGTAATTGGACAATTTGTTAAAATTGTTATTATTTATGTGAATACGTGTTATTATTATAATGTTCTATGTTTACACAATAGCACCACCTTCAATCAAATGATTTTAGAAAGCAAATTTCAACTTAATTTGGATCTGTGACCACGTTTTAAGCCAGCGAGAACCAGAAAGCATGTTATGGGGTCAGCATCGCTTGAGGGTATGGTTCCATCCAAAAGTATCATATCTTCAGATTGCACATTCCAAGTCTTGGTGCAACTGTTCGTTCGGGGTGGGTGGGAGAGCAAGGGGATATTTGTCCTTATAAATCATTATTAAATTGTTATTAAATTGTTATTAAATATTGTCAATACTACTTTACCAGAACTTTTAAAATGTATGGAATGTCGTTTGGCCATATAATTGATATCGAGTTGGCTAAGTATATATATACTTAGCCAACTCGATATCAATTATACGACATTCCTCGATATAAATGATATGGCCAAACGACATTCCATACATTTTAAAAGTTCTGGTAAAGTAGTATTGAGAATATATATATATATATATATATATATATATATATATATATATATATATATATA
>JACXGM010033068.1:0-12408 GCA_016801145.1 Umbra pygmaea | reverse complement strand
TGACTCGCATGTTTATACGTCCATCCACTATCCCCAGCCTACCAACATGCAAAACCTACGCTATTTCCACTCTGCTACATCATCATGCGATTCCGTGAAATGCCACAGATTTAGAAGTTAAGGGTCCGTGTTTATTTTACTGAATTTTTCTTTCTTTGAATTTGCGACGGATTTTAAAGGGTCCGTGTTCATTTCACAAAATTCAGTGAGATCACATTGAACAATTCATTAGTCTAATCAGCATCTTGATTTGCCACACCTGTGAGTGTCACACTTATATTTTTGTTCAGTGTATTTGGCACAAAGTTCTAGATAGAAAGCAGAGATAGAGCCTGAGTGCTCAGTGATCGCAAACTGGCAATTGAAAAAAGAAGCATAACATGGGATCACTGTTCGACAGGTGGGGATGAGACAGAGATGCAATTTCTCCTACAACTACAATATATAAAGTATTCAAATACACAAGGAACTCTGTAATCCCAGATGTCAAAGATCTGAATGACCATTCAAAAACTAAACATTCTGCTGGGAGGAGACAGGTCATATCTTGCTGCCCAATATGTACAAACCAGTGAATGAATGACCAACACAGACACACACACACACACACACACACACTCATATCCTAATATTGTGTTCTTTTTCATAGTTTGTGTATAGTAAAGATGTTTTTACAATTTTATTAAAATGTAATTTATTTTATTTTATCTTTTGTTTCATATTGCTTAATAACCTTTGTTTTCATATATGTATATCTGTATTATATAATAATATAAATCATCCTAATATTGTGTACCAAAATAAGATGATGACTGATAATATTAAAAGCATTAGGCATTACTGTAGGCCAAAACTGCATTTAACAAAATAGCTATTATGTAAACAATTCTATCAAGGGGCATCTTTCATCATACCTCTTCATAATCGAGCAGTAACACAAATCTGTAACATTCAATATATAATGTTTCATCATCATAAACAATATAATTTATAATTTAAATAAGTCCTGTTGATGGTTATATGGTTTTGGCTGAAGTTAACTTGGCTGCTTGGCTAGTTAGTGAGTGGAATACCTGTGTGGATCATTCCCTGTACACTGTTGTACAACTTGTTAATTCAGAAACCTCTATCTTTGCTTCGCAGAGAAATTACGAATTCTGCTGAATATCGGGGGAGAGGCAACACTGTGACTGAGGGTGTTAACATATAGTCTATGGTGTTAACCCATTGGGATAGCCGAGAGAGAAAAGAATGAAAAAATACATTTAGATTAATAGCAATTATTGGTAGGGACAATTACGTGATTCCTTAACATTGGTGGGGACATGTCCTTACTGTCCCATTCTAAATTTACAATTACTGTATGTTCTGTATAGTATTCTAAATAAATTTCTAAATTTCTTTGTGGAACACTCCATCTTTAGTAAAAGTCAGATTGGTTTCCTCCCAAAAAACTGCACCACCGATCATATATACATAACCTTAATTTACAAACATGTACACCTACCTAAAAATTGTAAAATATTCTCTTTGTTTTATTGATATCAAAAAAGCTTTTGATTCTACACTGAACAAAAATATAAATGCAACAATTTTGTTTTTGCCCCCATTTATTATGAGCTAAACTCAAAGATTTATGACTTTTTCTATGTACACTTAAGGCCTATTTCTCTCAAATATTGTTCACAAATCTGTCTAAATCTGTGTTAGTGAGCACTTCTCCATGGCCGATATAATCCATCCACCTCACAAGTGTGGCCTATCAAGATACTGATTAGACAGCATGATTATTGCACAGGTGTGCCTTAGGCTAGACACAATAAAAGATCACTCTAAAATGGTATCGTGTTACCATTTTATTAACAGAAAATGCATTAGAACACGTTCATCTCGAAGACGAGTTCATTCAGAATCAGGTACATATACCAGGTCGACTGACTCGATTTCCTTCTCATACATTCCCATAGAGTCACAGTGCATTTCCCTGTTGAAGCCTGGCGTCCATGGACTTCAATGGGGTTGCTTTGAACAGTTTTTTCAGTGCTTCGAAACTAGATGATCATTGGATAAATGCTGGGATTATGTCCCGCCCACAGATGCTCAGTGTCTCTGTGGGTGAATGGAAGAGTGGGCTGGCCTGGACTCCGGGCTTCTGCGTGATGATTGGAGGATCTGTGGAAAGACTGCTTCTCCCTTTGATTGAGCAGAGGCTTTGAATACATATGTACATGTGCTTTTTTGTTTTTTATATTTAAATGATTTGCTAAAATTTCAAACACACTTCTTTGTCATTATGTGATAATTGTTTGTAGAATTTTGAGGGAAATAATGAATTAAATCAATTTCGGAATAAGGGTGTAACATAAGGAAATGTGGAAAAGTTGAAGCGCTTTGAATACTTTCTGGATGCACTGTAAGCACCTAAAAGAGACCCACCATTTCTGGAAAAAGGTACTGTGGACAAATGAGACAAAGACGAACAATTATTGTGGCAAAATTCCCATATACTTGTTAATAAAAAGACTGTATACTTTGACAAGATGTTTGGAAAAGGAATAATGTTTTAAAGGACATTATAAATGAAGCCGGTGGAGTGATGCCTTACATACAGTTGACAAAAACATATGGAGATGTTTGATCCCTTCAAAAATACAATCAACTAACTGCAGCAATAACATATACTTGGAAGAAGAAAGTACAAGAGGGGAAAAGGTCGGACCTTGCCTGTCAACCATGGATCAAAGATCTCACATGGATGAAGAAAATACGGATAAACAAAGAAATATACAAATTCCATCTAAGAACAAAAAACCGGTTGCTGTTCCATATAAATTACAAAATAGATGGGAAGAAATTTTTGATGCCAGGGTGGATTGCAGTGGTCTTGAAAACAACACTGCAAATATTGACTCTTTGCATAAACTGAATGTCATTGTCAATGAAAGCCTTTGGCATTTATGGAATACATGTAAGTATACTTCAGTGTACCATAGTAACTACTGACATAAAGATCTAAGAACACTAAAGCAGCAAACTTTGTGGAGACCAATACCATTCTCAAAACATTTGACCACGACTGTACATAAACTGGGTAATGAGCCACAAGAGTAATACTTTTGACAAGTATTGACCATTCTTTTCTCCTCATTGTCCTTTCCTTTCTTTCCTGGATCATTCCCCTATTTATTGACTGCTACAGTGCTTTAACTCTGTCCTTCTCCCTATTCTTCACTACCTTTCTCTCTGACTGGGTGGCAACAAGTTCTACAAAGAAGCCTATACAAAGGCAGGGATGGTTCACAGATGTTATATTGTACTAAACAATAGTTTGTAGCATATGGAATAATCTAACTGGAGAAGCCAGGGATTGACTGCTGACTAGCTATCCTATCTGTGTAACTTACACATTCATATTTAGTCACATTCACCATAAACCAGTGCTTTAAGTTGAAGAAAATAGGTGCCAGTACCCCCCTTATTCCCTCACATTGGAAGTGACTGGTACCTAAAACCCATTAAGTATCACATTTACATTTATACACTGTATAAATGATACTATGAGATATTGCTTTGTTTACAATATTATGTATGTTGGTTTTGTAAAGGGGTAGAAGGACATTGAAAGAAAATTAGAAAGCATTTAGCTGTGTAGGTGGCATGAACAACTGATTATTAGCAGGCCTGCAAAAGTTTTATATCCAGAAATACATAGGTCAAATAATTTCCTATGTAAAAAGCATATTGAAATCATACTAGTGTCACCAATTCTGTTTGTGATATTGATGGACAGGATATCGAGGCATAGTCACGGTAGGGAGGTGGGCTGAGGATCTCATCACTTGCTTTTTGCAGATGACGTGGTCCTGATGGCATCATCGATCAGTGACCTTCAGCACTTACTGGATCGGTTTGCAGCTGAGTGTGAAGCGGCTGGGATGAGGATTAACAACTCTAAATCTGAGGCCATGACTCTCAGCAGAAAAACGGTGGATTGCATACTCCAGGTAGGGAATGAGTCCTTACCCCAAGTGAAGGAGTTCAAATACCTTGGGGCCTTGTTCGCGAGTGAGGGGACAATGGAGCGGGAGATTGGCCGGAGAATCGGAGCAGCTGGGGTGGTGTTGCAATCGCTTTACCACACCATTGTGATGAAAAGAGAGCTGAGCCAGAAGGCAAAACTCTCAATCTACTGGTCAATTTTTGTTCCTACCCTCAAATATGGTCATGAAGGCTGGGTCATTTATTCAGTGTTGTCACATGAAAAGTTATAATCATATATTTACAGAAATGTGAGGGGTGTACTCATTTTTGTGAGATACTGTATGTGTGTATGTCCTCTACCTTCTAACTGTGATTTGTGGCAGAACAACAGCCTGCTACTTGAAGAGGAGACCTCAGAAGGCCTAAATAAGTGTGACTTTATATATGAAAAGTCAGAACAAATGTCAAAAAAAGTCAAGGCAAGGTCCGAAGTAAGAAACAAGAAAGAGGTCAGGAGGACAATTTTCAAGTTGGGGAATTGGTCCTCCACAAAACCTTTGAATGGAGCAAAGGAAAAGTGGCAAGATGGAGTTGGAAGTGCTCGGGCCCTCAACAATTACAAACATCCAGGGGAAAAGTGCTGACATTGTGCAAGTCAAGAGGACATTAACATTGACCATATGAAACATTAGCCGCTTTCCGACCGCAGGGATTTTTGCAGTTCCTAGAACATAACGTTCCTATAACCCTTTTTTTCTTGCTTTCCGATAGAAGAAATTGCAGGATTATTTAGTTCCTCGCACCGCCGTTCCTATAACCTTTTTAGCTCCTACTCCAGAACAGGGTCTTTCCATTTTCCCTTTTCCTAGGTCCACGTAGATTGGTCCAACTTATAAATTACACCGGTCGCTTCGTTTGTCTGTTGCGTATAATGCTACATATCATGCTGGAGCCTTCGTCTTTTGTGTTTCTCTGTTAAGTAGCTACTCAATTTCTATGAATCCAGTGTAGTTTTTAAACGCCGCGGTTCGAACTCCGTTATTAGGACATTATCATCACAACATTATTTTTATAAAATTGTAAAATTTTCAGCCTCGTAATCTGAAAGAACAGCAAGCCGCGGTAGGAACCCAGCACTACTTGGGCTGAAAACAACCAGATCATCCGCATACATAAGATGATTTACACACTTATCTCCAATCATACACCCAGTGTTACAAACATTAAACTGTAAAATGTTGTTGTATGTAGCGCTACACTAAAGTCTAGTGACGAAGCTATAAAAGCTTGTTGTGGTGCTTGCGTCACGCCCTTATCCCTCCTACCAGTTCTTATGGCCACTTGACCAGTGCGAATGCAAAGAGCAAAACCGGTTTTGGGGGAGAGTAGTTAGTAGAACTGTTTAGAAGTGGACTGTTCCTATAACTACGTTCCTGTAACTACTTGGTCGGAAAGCGGCTATTATGTCCAGCCAGAGGAGAGGATTACTGCCAAATTGAAGAGATTGTTGGATCCTTCTCCTCTGGCTGGTCCATCACAACATACACATACACACCACACAAACATGCACTTCCCCTACAGCTGGTACAACATCCACATGCCAAAAGGCCCCAGGACCATCAAATGATGCACAAATGTGTAAGAAACCTCCACAAACTGCACCCTAAATTAAGCATCTCACAAGTAACTAATTGTCATTGATGATGTACAGTAATCAAAGACATATGGGCAGGAGGCTGCAAGGAGCCCTTGTAGTGAAAGGCTGTGCCGTAGAAAATGAGAATATGATGGACCTGGCCCCAGGAATGGAGTTAGAGACAGAGGTACTTTCTTATTTTCTTCTGTAATTATTGTCTTATTGTCCTTTTACATAGTAAGATGAACAGTTCACATGTCACTCTTCTACTCATAGATTGTGAATGCATATCTTTCCATTGTATTTGAACTCCTTAACTTGGGGTTAGGATTCATTCGTTACATCGAGTACAAGTGGCCGAAGATCTTTTGTGTTATAATTAGAGACTCTGAACTCAAAAAGAAAAGATCAATAGTTATGGAGCATCTGTAGAAGGGCTTTGTAAACAAACTGGTAGAGGTGCAATAGTCTACGTGTTTTTTAACAAGGTCCAACCAACCTTTTGATAAAGCAGGTTGGTTGGTAAGGATAATATGCCAGCTAACCGGTAACTTGTGTGTGTCAAACATTGTTAACTGAGTATTACTGGTAAGTACTAGTCAAAAATTAATTTTGAGTTCCCTGGCCAGAAGTGAAGCTAAAGTTAAAATAAACCAACAATTACATTTTAGATTATGTAAATGGTATACAATATTATAGTATTAAAAATATATTTTTTTTATTAACACCAGCCAGGAGGGCACTTGTTGAGTCTGAGGGGAAAGGGCAGGTGCTCAAGCCCTCAATGAGGTCTATGTGCACGTGCCTGATCAAAAACTTAAATAATTCATTGCATGCAAAGGATATGCAACCAAATATGAACAATTATTACTTTATTCTACATTATGTTAAACTGTTCAATGATTTTTGGTGCCCAAAAAGGTGGGGGACTATATACAAAAGGTTCTATTGTTTCTAAACATTTCATCAGATTTGAATGTACACTCGAATTAAAGCTGACAGTCTGTACAACCTCGTTGTCAGTGCATCCTTTAAACTCAAAAATGGTTGCTGTCAAATAAATTATGGTGCTCACTGTATAAAGAAAACTTTTTATCAGAAACAAAGAAGCCCATATGATTAAATCTGTGGAAAAACTATACAAAATAAAACCTGATAAAGTTAATCTTTCCTTTTTTGTTTTCTCTCTCAATAATAGTGTGATTCTACTTTAATCATTTGTGTAAATGGGCCAACTAGGTCATGGGTTATTTTAAGAGTGATGTTCCTGCTGCTATTAAATTTAATAAAGGTATAAACATAAAGTCTTACAAATAGTGATCAGTTGACATACCAATAGACCCAATATAAATGTGCCTTTTTGTAGCAAATTTATTTAAAACTCATACTTTATTATCCAATGTTTTAACTTGTCATTTAAACAGTTTGAAGGTGCAAATGAATGTATCGTTATCCTGCAGGTGCTTCAAAACATGAGTCTTATCAAGATAAACATTTTTACTCAAGGTCAACATAGAAAGCCCTATTCCAGTTATTCTGAACCTTTTCAAAAACAGGGCCTTCTTAGATGAGACCAACAACTTTGAGGCACACCAACATTTTTTAGGTGTAATGATTGCTGAAAACAAATGTAATTTAATATGAATATTTTCTTACTAAAATAAACATGTTAGTAACAGGTTTAAATACAGGATCTTATAACATATGTCAGCAGAAAAAAAAATATATTGTGGCAAATTAGTGCATGACGTGACATTCAGTGGTATGGTTTAAATTTGGCAGACTAACATACTTAATCACTTCATACAACAGATTTACTGCAGGTAGGTCAAACATTAGAACCTAATTTAAAAATGAGTGCAAGTGTCACGGTGCAGTGTTGTGTAATGAGAGGGAGACCCAAGCAGGTATATTAAAATAGATGGTTGTTTTATTGTAGAGACTCCAGGAAACATACATATAATGATGTTGCAGGCAAACAGCTGAAGCGAGTGCACAATGGGTATACTTATGTAGCTTCTTATGCTCTCACAGTGGCATAAACACTCAAAACAAATAGATTATATATGTAGAACGTATGCATAAACTTAAACACATACCTTACTCTTCACAACCTTGTAGTTGCAGATGAACAAGTAAATGCAAATCCACCACAATACCATATATATTACCATGCTCTCACAGCGGCATGGTACACTGACAGCTAACTTACAAGTACAGAGCGTACGCATAACTTCCAAACTTCAACAACACACTTTTCACAACTTACATTAAAACGGTAGCTCCTGGACAACTAACTGTAAAATCATGTCATTCCGG
This sequence comes from Umbra pygmaea, assembly GCA_016801145.1. Taxonomy (NCBI): domain Eukaryota; kingdom Metazoa; phylum Chordata; class Actinopteri; order Esociformes; family Umbridae; genus Umbra; species Umbra pygmaea. The sequence continues at coordinate 4,472 of JACXGM010033068.1, read as the reverse complement.
TTCCACCGCATCCATCCATACCTAACCAGACCTTGTCATATCCCAATATCCCTACACACATGAAAGCAGCACACATTCTAGGTCCAAATCAGCAGAATTCTAGACACCTGCAGACATTCCCCACATGTATATAAAGATACCAGTTTGGTTTCCTCCTTGCGAGGTATTGTTCTATTCCAGTATTACTGAGCACTTACCTTTTGAATATTGTCTTATTGTGTATTAACCTTTGCCTTGCCTTTGATTACCGAGATTCATAATTCCCCATTGTACCGTTGCCTGAGTATCACTGTGTATTGACCATTGCTGCCTGTTAACATACTGAGAGATGTTCCTGCCCTGTACCTCTGCCTGAGCCTCCCTGTGAAATGACCTGGTTCCGTTTGGGGACCACGATTTGGATTCTGCTCAGTAACTTCGCCTATCAGACCCTGTGTATGGACCCTAGCCTGGACAACGTTTCTTCTGTGTTCTATACGGCAGTACTCCTCTGTATTTCAAAACATTATTTGTTATTAAACAACCATTATTCACAAATTTTGGGTCGAGTCGTTACACTAACTGGCTAATAGAACATGGCTGCATGTAATAATTAATCTACAAGATACCAGCGTAACCTAAACCTATCCTAGAAAATGGTCAAACCAGAGAGAGTTTCACATTCTTAAAGGGACACACCATATGAAACAAAGAACTAATAACACATTGCAATGCACTGATAAATAAAACTCCAACTAAACAGAATACATACATAAATTAAACTAATATAAGGAGTCCTTTCTCAGTTCCTGTTTACGCCAGCCCTCACTGGGCTGGGCGTTACAGCAAGGCACGATAAAAAAACATTTTAAGTACTAGTTAATTTAACCAGTTTTATATAAAGAAATAGCAAAGATGAAATGAAACAAACAATTATATTTTCATAACAATTCAGTCAATAATGTTTACATAGTAAATAAGGCCTAATCAGAGTGCAATTTGTTCATGTAATATTATATTATCACTACTGTATGCCAATGGAACAAACCCTGTCATTTGTAAAATATTTGGTAATACAGAATTGTGGTGTTCTCTCTTTTTGCTCACTGTGTGTATGCTCTGTGAGCACTCACTCCTATCTTTGTTTTGCTTTCGTGCTATATTGTAAGTGTCTTTGGGTCCTTGAAAAGCACTTTATCAGTACCATGAGGTAAGGGCCACAAGATAAAAATGTATAGCTAATATCAGTTAATTTAACTAATATTCAATAACAAATCCATAATTATGATGGGACATTGTATCTACAAGAAAATCCATATTTAAGTGACAAAAAAATTCTATAAGGTATTTTTGTGAAATGCCAATTGAAATATCTCATGTGACCTAAAGGTTTATCGGGCCGATGCCATATGTCCTCTATTTCACTGGGTACTCTAGCCATATGCCCTATTCTCAGGCAGAACTGATTATAACAGCACATTGGAATTATTGCAGATAGCAAAGGTAAGGAGGGCTGAAGTATATAAAGGGGACTTCCTTACTCTTGTTTTGTGTAGCCATCCATGACAAACAAAGACATGAAAGTGCTGATTATTTTGGCTTTATTCGGAGCAGCAAGTAAGAAAAAATATTGTCACTAATAAGGAAAGTGGACTGATGTTCAGTACAACTTGTAAACAAATTGATTAAGGATCTGTCGTCTTATAAAACACAATATATGTACAGTATATATTTACTTAAAGGTAGTATTTTTGCTCTCCACCTGTTTTTTTTCTCAGTTGCTGCCCCAATGGAGGACAATGATGAGAAGATTGTCGGAGGGTATGAGTGTCCTTCTCACTCCGTTCCCTACCAAGTGTCCCTGAACGCTGGCTACCATTTCTGTGGTGGCTCCCTAATTTCCAGCCTGTGGGTGGTGTCTGCTTCCCACTGCTATAAGTCGTAAGTGCTGCCAGGTCTTTAATAATTAGTGCTTTTGGTTGACCAAGAGTTTAGCATTCAATAATAGGAGTCACAGACTTTCCTGTTAAGATAATCACACGGTCATCAAAATATCCTGATATAGGTTATTATGATAAGGAAAACTTATGTCAGGTGATCATGTAAAACATACTGCAGAGAAATACATGTAAAAAATGTTTCTACTAAAACTACTTTTTCTAGTGGTGTGCAAAATTATTCGTAGAGGTGGCCTAAACCATACTTTTTTATTTAGTTTACTTTACATTGAGTCAAAAATGTTGAGCCTTGTAAAACTTTATTGTGTTCCTTAGTTCTATCCAGGTGCGTCTGGGCGAACACAACATAGAGCAGAATGAGGGAACTGAGCAGTGGATCAACTCAGCAAAGATCATCAAGCACCCCAAATACAACAGCTACAACCTGGACAATGACATCATGCTGATCAAGCTGAGCAAGCCTGCTACACTTAACAGGTTATTTATCAATCAATTTTAGTTTACACAATTTATAGTCAGTTTATCCAGAGTGACTTAAAAGTACAGTAAGTAATTATTGTCAGTTGCCTTGTCCAAGGGAACATTCTTCACCTTGTTTATTTGGGGATTTGCACAAGCAACCATTTGCTTACTGGAGCAATGCTTATTTAATGGATTAATGATTATTTATATTTATGTAAATAAAATTCCTCTATGACATTTGTCTGCTCATGGCTTTCAGGTTATATTTGTGGGTGTTATTTGTGTGTAATAAAATGCATACTTAAACTCAACAGCAACGTCCAGACTGTGGCTCTACCCACCCGTTGTCCCCAGGCAGATGAGATGTGTATGGTGTCAGGTTGGGGAAACACCATCACAAATGGAAGTATGTCAGAGGTCAAAATTACATTAAAGTTTTCCCTTACCATAGGCCAAGGATCAGACTAACCAGCACTCAATCATAAACTATAAACCATTAGGTGACTAATGCACCAGTACACCAGTACCATCATTTTCATGATTAACAACCCACAAAATACAGGGAGGTGGAATATGTCATTTGGTTTAGTTATTATTAAGTGCTTTCTTTGATATAGTGAAGTAACTTGAAAAGCATGCTTTAATGTTTTTTATGAAACAATTCAAACCAAAATGGTCTCTGGGTGACTTGAATGCACATTACCACACAGCACCTCCTGTGAAAAATGTTTGAATGAGACCATAATCATTGATTTGTTTCTGCTCTACAAGACAGTTTCCCTGCTAGGCTGCAGTGCCTGAGGCAGCCCATTATTGATCGCAGAATCTGTCAGAATGCTTACCCCCATCTGTTCACTGAGAACATGGAATGTTCTGGATTCATGCATGGAGGAGCAAGCAGTTGCCAGGTTTGCCCGTTTTAACCTAAGAAAAAATAAGGTGGAGAGTGACACAGATAGAGATGTTTTATGATACTACCAGGCTAGGCTATTCTGAACTTTCAGAATCAAATGTGTCTGGAACAGCTTGTTGGCATTCAGTTCAATTAGGTTTCATGAGGAACAATCTCAGAAATAGTTGTTGGAGGTAGCAGGGCTTTAAGATAGTTCCATTTGACCAGCAGTTCGTGGACAATTTTGTATGCAGCAAATAAAAACATGTTGTAGTATTTGCATGCATTATGCTTTTGATTGGAATATAAACACTGACTACATTTGTGATGTAAATGGCAATATAAACTTTTAAATTGTTATAGATTATGAGATAATTATTAGAAATGATCTGATAGCTAAACTGACTCTACATAAGTAGTGTTCAGATTCAATATGATAGAATACATCAGCTAAAAAGGAACGCCATTTTTACATGTGGTTGAAAAAAGAATTTTAAAGCCAAGCCCCCACTATGCCAGCCCTCTAGTATATAATAAATCTTGGCACCTGTTGCTAATTTTTATCCATTAAAGTTTCTATTTTAGCCAATAAAGTTCCTCTATAAACCCCTAACAAAATTTATGAACAATTTAATCGCAAAGATTCCTTTAAGAATTATTGGTTGAATTACAACCTCAAGAGTCACCACAAATTCATATTTTATTATTTGTGTCTCACACATATTATATTTACATTGTATACATACAGTTTATCTCTATTAGGCTATCCTACCATACACTCTTCTCTTTCTGGAGAACATTCACTTTCATTCTAAAGTTTTTTGTGTGTCTGTGTGCAGGGTGATTCCGGTGGCCCCCTGGTGTGTAATGGACAACTGCAGGGAGTGGTGTCCTGGGGTTACGAGTGTGCCCAAGTGGGACACCCCAGTGTCTATGCTCGTGTCTGCCAATACAACAACTGGATAGGAGATGTCATGAGAAATAACTAAACAGAAAATCACCAAAGGTGCTATACTGCTCATATAGGAGTATTGGCAACAAATGTCAATAAAATACAATTAACATTTATATATTTTGTGTTTTTTGTTCAAATTATTCAAACTGTTAATTTCCCAATCTTGACTTCGCATTGTACTGTACATGAAAATTCTGAACACACTTTTCATAATCTGAAAATCATT
>JACXGM010033067.1:0-12392 GCA_016801145.1 Umbra pygmaea | reverse complement strand
GGGGGGGGGTAATTTCTGGGATAGTGGAGTGTTGGGGTGGTGTTGACGTGGGTGGGCCGTGTCCGGCCTCGCTCTCCGGTGCTGTTGGTGGTGGTGTATCCGCCTTTGGTGGGTGCGATTCGCCATAAAACCCCAAAGAAGAAGAAGAAGAAAAAGTTAGGTTACCGACATGTGTCATAGCTAGGTAAGAGTAAGCTGTTAACTAGTTTTGTTTGTCTCGCGCCAACATAACATTGTCCCCATGGTGAGGATTAGCTATCACAACTCGTTTTACACGTGCTGTTCGGGACATCTTGCTCTTAAATGGCTTAATTAAAACGTAACCCATTTTCTTGAAGTTTAAGGTCAGTAACTGCTAGTTTTTGAGCTTGCTGCTTCTGCATTTTGGCTAACATGACCTCTGCTTAATGTTAATGTTATAATCTCAATTTGTAAAACTACTACCACTGGTGACTGTTTTGTTGTTTTTATAATGTCATATTCTAAGTTGTAAGTCTGTTAACAGCTTAGATGAGAGAAACTCATCACCATTTCTCTGCTTCTCATACAGTCCAGTACGGACCACCCCACCAGTTCATACCTACTTTGTCTGGACTGGAGGCTCCATCATGGCATCTCTGTCCACCTCCCAGCAGATGTGGATCAGCAAGCAGGAGTACCATGGGTCTGGCCCCTCCATCGTCATTCACAAATGCTTCTAAACAGACTGTTCCTCCTTCCCCTCACCTACCAAATGCCCAACAACTTCAGCTCTGTGGTAAAAAACCACACCATATTTTTCATACAGACTCATCAGGATTTAAAAAAAAAGCCAAGATAAAGATTAACTGATGTTTTGGCAAGGTTATTCAGTGTTCTGCAGTTGCATCTGGGGATTTAAAAGACTGTATATTTTGTTTCCTTTGAGTCAATTCAAATGCTAGCTGCATTTTTATTAGACATGTAAATAATTTAACAAGATCCCAAAGGTGGATTACATTAAAGACCTCATCAGTCTCAACAAAGCTGGGTAGATCTGCATGTTATTATTTTGCCCCCTTTATATGGAACAAAATGCAGATCAAACTCCAGTTAAACGATCAGGTGTCCCTGACCCACTTTAAAAATGTAATGGATGTAATAATTTTGTTTGTGATTGTTTCTGTTGATTTATGTCCTCATTGTGTATGCACTTTATTATAATTGCTGTGTGTCATTGTATATGTTTATACGTCTTCACAGGGTGCAGTTGAAAAAGAGATCTTGGTCTCAGTCTGTGTTAAAATAAAGTTAAAACATAATTGTTCAGACATGTATTCGCCTCTGAATACTGCCCAGTGTTTGGCACATACTTAAACAGGGTTGTAGTAACGCTTGCATGTAAAATGTCTGGTTTATTTTAACTTTCAGACAAAAATATCTTGGTCCTAGTATTTGTACCTGTATAAAAGAAAAAAAAAATTTTTACTTTTGTACATGGACTACAGTCAATTATTTTGAAATTGTTAAATGTAATAGCATTTATGTAAAATAGTCAAAATAGGTTGTACTGCCATGCCGAATAGTGTAATATACTGTGAACCACAATTACAGTAAAACGAATACAGCATACAAATACAGTATCCTTTAGCAAATTGTAATTACAGTACAATTACTGTAAGGTTATAATACTGTAATACTAAGTTACAGCAAGGGTATTATACAGTAAAACTAAATTACAGTAAAGGTATTATACTGTAAAACTAAGTTACAGTAAAGGTATTATACTGTAAAACTAAGTTACAGTAAGGGTATTATACTGTAAAATGGAACTGTGGTAAGGGCATCATACTGTAAAAAACATGTACAGTTATGGTACTGTAATGGGGTAGTTACAATAACTTACACGTTGCCAGTAAGTTACCGCATAAATACATTAGATAGTCTAACAGTGCAGTTCAGCAGCTTAAATGCATGCATCAATTTCAAAGGATTTGGATAAATCTAAACTTTCCTGCATCTAGCCATATTTGCCGTTTTATGTTGATTTAATCACACTGCCTATGTTGTGATGAATCGAATGCCATGATGGTTTCTCTCATAATACCTCATACTACATCCTAGTACTGCACTGTCAGACTATCAACATCTTCAACCAGCCTGTTTTAAAAAACTGTCTACTTACCCAGGTGTTACCAAACCTCTCCTCGGGCCTCCTCAGACATATCAAGTTTTTGTTTTACCTATAAACTAGCACACCTTGTTCAATTAGTCAACTACACATTAAGCCTTTGATTTACTCAGGTGTGTCATTTCAGGGTTAAAACAAAAACATGGCTTGTATGGGGAGGCCTGAGTAGAGGATTGGGAACCCCTGTACCAATACTAACCCATTGAGATTTGAGCAGAAACAAATGTGTCCTCAATGCTTTGCACATCGACGCTCCTTGCTTATATGCAAACAGATTTTTACTGTGCCTCGGTGCGAGCCCGCCTCTATGACATTTAATTAGCATTGCATTGAATGGCGCTTGTTTGTTTTCTCTTCACTTGTTTGATGTACGCACAACTGTGGTTACAAATCCTAGAATTAAGTCTCCTGTCTTCAGAGTAAAACATTTAGATTGGCTTGTGTGTCTAAAAGCATCGTGACTTTCTGCATCCCAGCTGATTATGAGAACTGCTCAATCTGTGACCAAAAAAGTCCTACAGAAAATATTTATGACAGCATGTACAAACTTGGGAAACTCTCACTCATACAGCGCGTGTGCCAGATGAGGGCCTGCATTGAACCCACTTACCCCAGCCACGCGGTGTGTTCATCCGCTTACTGATGGACAGATGGGTTCTGTTACGGAGCATGATACCCCATAGTGACAAGCTTAGTGACAGCTTCTATTTGCAAGCCCTTAAACTGCTCTCAACACGTGGACAGGACTGTCTGACAACACACTCACTCACCCACAATTGCACACAGTCCGATATTCATGCCACATGCATACTTAATCGTTACTGTTGCCAGACTTCATTCTGATATGCTCACATTCTGATACTATTTACTCGCACAAAATGTGAACATACTGATAGATTTTTTAAATCCTCAAAATACTCTACTCAGCGTTTTATAAAATATTTGTTTATTTAGATCTGCAGCATCCATCACCTTCCGGGTTCCACAGAAAACACAGAACGTTACATTGATATGCTGAACTAGAGTCCCACCAACAGAAAAAAGAAGACTGTGACTAAAAACTGTGTCAAAGTGTTTGCAGTTTTATGACAGCAAATATGTGGTTATGTTGCTGAGCAAAACAGTTAACCCAAAGTGCACCTAATTAATCTGCCCCCCTCAAATTTAAAATTGGTTCAGCTAAAAGTGGAGGTTCACTTTTTATCGGACCACTGTGTTCAATCGATGACTAGCAGATTTTTATATTTAAAGTCAATTTAGACATTGACAGGAAATGTTATATAAAGTCTTAACAATTAGTTTTTCTAATAACAATTTAGGACCAATAACATCTAAATATTTTCTGATTTAAATTGTTTTGAAGTTCTTGATTTAAAAATATTAAAGGACTAATATAACAAGATTTCCCACACTAAATTGTACAAATACAAAGAAGCACATTGAGTAATGCGTCATTATTTTTGTATTTCCTTATTTTGTTGTTGGATTGCCATGAAAGAAACTGCAAGTAACTGTTTTGTTGTTTGTTCCATGTAACTGATATCCACAGAGAAATGCACAAGCAGGATATCAGGATTATATACTTACCGGTAGTATGTGCTTGTATTTACTACTGAATACAGCATGTTTATATGACAAATTAAACCGTAAAACATGAAACTTTAGAAGAAAATACCATTGTTTTTTCAAATGGACTGAAAATCACATGTTTTTCTTATATACTACTGGGAACATTTGTCCAGACTATGTGGCTATACTAATGACACATTCAGGATATAAATAATAAGGTAAAATAAATAAACAATAATAGCTTTGTTGTGGTCATGTAAACTCAGCAAAAAAGAAAAATCCTCTCACACAGAAGATTTGTATGAAAATACAAAAGGTATAATAACTAAGACAAAAACTGAACAACTTCCACAGACATATGACCAACAGAAATTGAATAATGTGTCCCTGAACAAAGGAGGGTCAACATCAAATGTAAGAGTCAGTATCTGGTGTGGCCACCAGCTGCATTAAGTACTGCAGTGCATCTCCTCCTCATGGACTGCACCAGATGTACCTCATTCTTCCACCAAGGCACCTTCAAGTTCCCAGACATTTCTAGGGGGAATGGCCCTAGCCCTCACCCTCTGATCCAACATGTCCCAGACGTGCTCAATGGGATTGAGATCTGTGCTCTTCACATCATGTGTAGTTGTATACTTGTTTTCAGGTAATGCTATTTGTGTATTACTTTCTAACATCTGCCAGGACATTCCAGTGCCTGCAGACCTGGTTGGGGTCAGAGGTTAAACAACACAGCCAGGTGTCAATTACTGACTACTGGTTCACCTACAAATGACACCTTCTAGACATTTCCCAGATCCAGATTCCGTGGAACTTCAAAGAATAACTTTTGTTCTGAACATGCAGTAAAGAAGGAAGGGTACATGTAGTGGAGTACTCAATTTAGTTCTGAATAGTTGCCTTAACTTGCCGTTAACACATTTGGAGTTTCATAACAATACCTAATCTAGTCACTGTAATTAAATTAACCAAATGGCTAGCGCTGAGAGTAAAGCTAGCAATTGGTTCGAACAACAAAATAGCTAGTGCACATTTGTTTACCACTAGCTGACAGTACTTTTGAGTAAACAGACTTCCCCATGGTCTGTACCTTAATATATTTCCTTGTTTGTGTGCTTTCTTTTACAATACATTACCATTTCACATACAGTATTTTACAGCTAGTGCAGACAGGGCTAGTCCAGGTCAACCACACTGAAAACACTGAAGAGGTTGTCAACATTAAATGGGTCACAAATGGCAACAACTAACTGCCATCTCAAAAAGACATTCTACAATCAAAACTTAACACTCTGACTTCAACAGGGCCCTCTTCAGAACGATAAGAAACACTGTATTCAAGATTGTAGTTTGTAAACCGTTTTTATTCCCGCAACCAAGCCTCAGGTGGTCATAGACCTTCCGCCGCCATGCCGAAAATAATTCCTTGATCGAGTTGAGGAACAGGGAATAAGGGGGCATGTTCAGCACCTTGAAATGGTTGTGGTTGGCGAACCAGACCCAGACCAGAGCAGTCTGGTAGAAACGGACATTATCCCAGATGACATGACATAAGCTGCGCTGGTCTGTCCTGTGTGACCGCGGCATGTAGTGCATGCAGAAATGTCAGTATGTGTGCATTGTTGTAGGGACCCAAGATGGCATGGTGATGGAGGACGCCCTGACCACTAATGGCAGCACACATGGTGATGTTGCCTCCGCACTGCCCGGGGACATTCTCGATGGCCCTTTGGCCGATGGAGTTTCAGCCCCGATGTCTGGTTTTTGCCAGAGTCTCTTCCTCTTTGTCCTCTCCCTCTTCCCCCGTCTCTTTTTCGTTCTCCTCTCCCTCTTCCCCCATCTGTTCCTCGTTCTCTTCTCCCTCTTCCCGTCGCTTCCTCATCTTCTCCATCCCCTTGGTCCTTCAGCCTCCATACTCGCAATTGTTTCACAACAGGTGCTCATACCTGAGTTCTATGTATAGTGCTACATATATGACTGATAGATGTTCAATTATCGTTTTACTGTGTGTGCAGGGGTGTTGCTAATGTTGTGTGTGTTCTGAGTATTGAATGGACGTGCTGACTGCACAGTGTTTTGTCATTGGCCAACGTGTGTAACATGCAACACTGTGTGTATGACATGCATGCAAAGGTACGGTTTTGAGGCTTTGGTCTCGGCATTCAGTTTTAGTGTTTTAGCAATTGGGGACAACTGTAAAACATTTTAGTTGCTTCTGTTCCCCCATTTTAATTGCATAACAAAGTAGTTGTACTGTAGACTAATTTCACTGATGTAATAACACAATTGCAGTCTTTCACAACTAAACTCTTTGTAATTGATACCAATCAACTATAAATATATAACAGCAACTTATTGTAGAGTTATCCGGTCTCAGAGTTGACCTGCTTTATCTCTCTTTTACTAATATTGGCAGATAGATTATACTTTTCTTTGCTCTGTTTTCTCCACACACATGGTATTGCTTACTACACCAGAATGCATCAACAGGGACACTTGCCAGGAATGCAGTAGTAATGAATAGCATTGTAAACACTTGGAACTAACTCCACATGCCACGGTAATTTAGTGCAAGCCTATGGTTGCCTTTTCATATTTTTAAACTAATGGACCATTGAATAATATGTGTCAGTTTGTAAAATATCATCATTTTAAATTATTTACAGCCATTTTGTTGACAGTAAACTAACATGTTTGAATGTGGTAAATAAACGTTGCTGTTGTCAATCACAGTTCTTTCAAACAATGACAAATTTTAGCCAGCCTGTCTGAAGAAATACATCTTGTGATCATACTGTCCAATCGTATCATCATTGGTGTTTTACCGGGATCCTTTTTCCAGGATCTTGTGGAGCTTTGCTTGAAAAAACCGACATCCCAAGTCTCCAGGATGTCCTGAAAGTCTCTCGCATTGTAATTGTGGCTTTCTAATGCCCCAAATTATATACCATATCATAGAGATTGATTTTCTTCATCAAACAAAAAATTTATGTCGAAGATATTGTATGTCATATGTGAGTGTCTTAAAATGCGGGAGACTCCCGGGACATCCGGGAGACTTGGGACATCTGAAACAAGGATCTGCAAATTTGAACCTCCAATCTATCAATCAATCTGTCAATCAAATGTATTTTATAAATCCCGATTTACAACAGTTGTTAATAACAATATTGTTAAATATAATCCTCGCCGGAGTGAAGTTAAGTACACACTACGAGTCAAAGGGTTTGACACACACAGCATGGAAAATGAAAACTCTGTGAAATCTAGCAAAAAGTTGTCTTCAGCATGTTGCCAAAAGACTCCAAAAACAAAGACTTGAAAGTGTCTGCCCTATAGAAACCAATGCAGTCGTTCGTCAAATACAATCAAACATGTTGGAGCATGATGGTCAAATTAGCTGAATGTATTTTAATGTTTTCAAGCAATAGACATAAATATTCTGCAATGAAAGATGGCAGTTTATTTGCTACTTAAGACACAATATTTGTGGGGATTATTTTTGTGTACTGTTCCATGCAGAAACATCCCAACACATACCTATATGTATAACAAATCGGATGGTTGTCTTAGCCGAGAAGCGTTGAGTATGATATAGTCTAGGTCAGTGTTTTTCAACCCTCTCCTCAGGGAACACCAGACATTCAATGTATTTGATCTATTTTTGAGCTGGCACACCTGATTGAACTCATTTGCTAATTATCAGGCCCTTGATTAATGAATACGATGAGCTAGTGCAGTGGCTACAGCTCAACTGTGGAACGTATGGTGTTCGCAGAGGAGAGGGTTGAAAAACACTGGTCTATTATGCTGACATTTTTACTGTACATGAACGGTAATGTCTTTTAAACTATATTTCTAATAAACTCTCATTATGCTACCATGGCAGTGTGGGGCTTTTTTGAGTTTTGATAGTGGTCTATAATAGCGATGTATTTTTACTTAATCCGTGCCCTCACAACTAGCGTTATGAGGTAATTATCAGTTCACACTAAAACTGGGCACATTCGATTAGCATGAAAACATATCCAAGAGAACGGTCGACTCGGTACCAATGTGTTATTAACCCTTTAAATCATTTTGCGCCGGAGTTGTCCTTCAAGATCCATACAATGTTCTAGTGAAAGTAAATCTGTTGAGGGTTTGAAACACAGTAAACACAAATGTGATGGTGAAACAGAATATTATTTTTTTCAAAACATTACTGTAATTACCATAGTACAGAATACGGACAAAATAAGGACAAAACCATATGCCATATGGGAATTTGTACAGAAACCATAAACATATGTAAAACAAAAGTAATCGTTTTATAGGAACGATATTTTGTGGAGTGTTTTGCTGTCAAAACACCAGTGCTAAGGTGCATCCCCTTGCCGGGCTGGGTCTGGACACAATACTTTGTCTTTATCACATGCTATATTCTCTCTTGCTAAACAGCAAGGAAAGAATCTCCTAGAGTGGCCTATGTCCACATATGCCTCCTTCAGGTTCGGACTGGCCATCGGGAGGATCTGGAGTTTTCCCGAACGGCAGGTCCATTCTGGGCCGAACGGGCTGTCATATTTTACTTTGACGGCTGGTTGGACGTATTAAAACAAGTGACAGTAGGCTGAAATGGATTGGCTGTTGCATCCGCAAAACTGCGCTCTGGCCCGGCCGTCAAATTGAGAGAGAGTTCCTCTATATTCAGATGAGCAGAAACCCAGTGTGAATGATTGACGAACGCGGGGAGCGACAGATCCCAGTCCATCCCTGGCCTCCTTCATTGCCGGAAGAAGTGACATGCCGGCATGACAGTCATAAACTTTCCAGAGAGAAATTCCTTAATTCAGAAAAGGTAAATATGGGGGAGGTACCCAACTGTTAACGGTGGATGGGTGGCAAACCAGTTTTGGAACAGAACAGACCGGTGAAAACTTACATTATCCCATATTACCACAAATCTGGTCTCCTCTGGATCTGGATTATGATCTGGAACAAGCAGATTGTGAGTTGTGTCCAGAAAAGTAAGCATATGGGCAGTGTTATAAGGACCAAGTGTGGCATGGTGGTGGAGGACACCGTTGTGCGTGATGGCAGCCTATATGGTCACATTTCCCCCACGCTGTCCAGGGATATTGATGATAGCCCTCTGTCCAATTACATTCCTCCCCCTGCACCTGTTTTTGGTGAGGTTAAAGCCAACACATCTATGGAAATATATTCAGGGAGAATTGCATGAGCATCCATCTCCAATATTCTCTGTGACAGACAAGTGAATATACAGATCAGCAAACATGGTACAGTCCAAGAATCTGTATCTACAAGTTGAAGTACTGGAAGTGTAGTTGCATACTTATATCCACATCACAATTCTTTGGTTCTTTCAGAGTTTCTCTCAAATGGCATGTTGTTCACTTGTTTTATTGTCTGTCTGTGCCGCTGGAGAATGTGTTGAAATGTCGACAGGCTAACTGCATCAATGTTGCAGAACCAGGCGCGGTTCTAGCGGGGTGGCAAACATGTTCGCCTGGCAACATTATATTATGTCGGCAACACAAACTCAGATTCTTTCAAAACAATAGCACTCATAATTCCTGACAATATTCATTGCATAGATAGTTGGTGGGTCTATGTTCATGTGTTGCTAAAACTAGTCTGCTGTTGGATAACACAGACGCCAGTGAATTTTTTGTTTGTTTTCATGAGACACTGACAATATATTCAATCAAATTCTGTGCACAACATCTTCGTTACTGTTTTCAATTAAACGTAATGTAAAACATTTTTTTTTTGCGATGAATTCACAATGATTATTGCAATGAATTAAAACAAGCACTTTTATTCTGAATGGACAAATCAGAGTTTTGTCCATTTTTAACAAATAATATTGTTTTGCCAGGCAAACGTGTTTGCCACCCGGCTAAAACCGCGCCTTTGCAGAACACTGCTGCATCATTCATTATGTGATCCCTTATCTCCCTAAGCTTAAAGTTTTTTCCAAATGCTTACACACCAAAAAAATTCACGTCACACAATTTTTGAAACCTCTCACTCAAAGTGCAAAACTACACATCAAATCTCTAAAACCAAAAGCTATTTCTCAACACTTTTTTCAAAACAATACTCACACTCTCTACTAATGGCACAAAAATCTAACAGCAAGTAACTTGAATGCCTTTGCCAAACACAACCAATCAAAATGCTACGATCAGCCACCAGTATCACACACACACTTCTCACAAATGTGCACACTAATAACTGTGCATGCCTCCTCTTCCTTGTCCTCATTCTTATCCCCTCGCTCTCCTTGCAATGCATCCATTGTTCTAAACAGGTAATCTGACCTTTGCAGTCTATTTATGAGCGTATACCAAGGCAGTGATTGGTTAATGATCAGTTCAGCAATTATTGTGTACACATAACGCTGTGTGTGAGACACTAGTGAATAAGTGTAAGATAAGATAAGATATGAAAAGCCTTTATTGTCTCATTAAGATACATTTTTCTTGGGCATTCAAGAGAACCAGCAGGCGACACATGACATGTAAACGCACAGTAACATAAAATTAACCTACATAGAAACAATCATACATCATCCAATGCTACAATGAACATGTAATAAACCTCACATAATATTGCACTCATTTTGATATTGATAGCACATTTCCCGTTAAACTCATGCTGTGGTCAATCACCCCCAATTACATGATACCTAACACACACCTACGTACATACATACATATACATTCACATGCATATGTGAACACACACCACTGCAGCCGACACACACATCTCATTTCTTATTGTTCATTAATTTGATTGAAAGCGGCACAAATGAGAATTTGGTAACCTGTACCTTCTGCCTGAAGGCATGAGCTCGTACTCACTATACAGGGGATGATTTGAATCGTGGGAGATTTTGAGACCCTTCTTCCTCACTGCCTCCTCAAAGAGCTCCTGAAGAAGAGTTGGTGGCAGTTGGCCAATTATTTTTCCTGCCCTAGTTTTGGAGCTGCGATTTTAATTTAATGGACAGGTTCCCCAACCAAACCATACTACAATAATGAAGAATAGATTTGATGGTTGCCTTATAAAACAATACCATAATATCTCTGTCCACACCATAAAATCTAAGTCGTCTTAAAAAATATAGACGCTGATTTATCTTTGAGCAGACATACTCGACATGATGGGACCACTGCAACTGACAGTCTAGATGTATGCCTAAATACTTATATGATGTTACCTGCTCAACAAGTACACCCTCAATCTGAAGTGTGCATCGATCTCCTATAGACCTGGGATCAAAAGTAATTTGTTTTGTTTTTTTACATTAAGCGGTAGGTTATGCCTGTTACACCGCTTCACTTCCTCCTCTATCTGCTGCTTATAGATAGCAAGGAGATAGAGGAGGTAGTGAACTGGTGTAACATGCATAACCTACCGCTTCTTCTCTCACTTTCGTTGACCTTTTTCCCCCCACTTTCTGATTGGCTCAGAGTTAGCGACTAGCGTCTCGTTCCTCGAAGCGATCGCCAGAAATCTCTAGACACTAGTTGCTATCAGTGGGTGGTGGGGATTAACCCAGCAGGTAGCGAGATAGTGATCGGACGTAAACTGGTCGCTAACCCTAAAATCGCTAGAAATCGCTGCAATGAGCAGCAGCTATAAGGGGTGGGCTAATAAAATGTGCAATGGTAATTGAACAGCTCTGAAAACTGCTGTTTAAAGTAAGTGACGGAAATGGTTCAGCTTCGAGGGTAAAGCAAATACTTTCTTATCCTTTAAATCCTAATCTCATATGTTCTGTAAACACACACAAATCTCTCACATCACAATGTTAATCACCTTGCAATCCATTGCTCTATATTCAATTGAGGATAATGCTGCTTTGTTTGCTTGAACCAGGACATTATTAAATGTAGCATGATTTAAAATGTGCACCCACATTAAACAAATGTTCAAAACTGTTTTTGTCCAGGCCTCTTATTGTCAGCTCATTGCATTCTGTGGTCAGTGTGCCATTTGTGTTGTATCAGAATCAGAAAAGATTTATTGCCAAGTAAGTTTTAACAAACAAGGATTTTTTTCTGGTCTATTGGTGCAGGTGTTATTAAGTACGTAAATCATAGTAATGTAAAAACGTATTGTTGGACATGATTAGAATGTGAACTGGATATTTACAGATTATGAACAGGTATACAGTATGTATATGTATCTCCAGTATGAGAACAGAGTAATGTATGAAATGTACAGTATAATGTAAACAGTAATGTAATGTAAACATATTTTAAGTATGCTTTGGATTATAATCTTGCAAACAATGATGATACTCAAACATCTCCTGTTACTTTATAGATTTTGTGATGCCATGTATCCTTAATCAGGTTCCCAAGGCATTTGTAAGAATGACAGCAGCTGGCTACTGTATGGTGCTAAGAAATCTATGTTTGAATATGTCTTTAGCAATGTGATCTCACAGAATTCTGTGAAATTAACACCGACCCTTAAAATTTGTGGCAGCTTCACGGAATCGCATGAGGATGTAGCAGAGTGTAAATAGCATAGATTTTGCAGGTTGGCAGGACGGGGATGGTGGACGGGCGTATAAACATGCGACTCACATCCCAGAGATTGCAATTTCAAATCCAGGCGGACACTTTGCAAGTATTTATTTGGGTAAGGC
>JACXGM010033066.1:0-12409 GCA_016801145.1 Umbra pygmaea | reverse complement strand
TGAAGCAGTCGGCCCATTCTCCTCTGACCTCTAGCATCAACAAGGCATTTTCGCCCACAGGACTGCCGCATACTGGATGTTTTTCCCTTTTCACACCATTCTTTGTAAACCCTAGAAATGGTTGTGCGTGAAAATCCCAGTAACTGAGCAGATTGTGAAATACTCAGACCGGCCCATCTGGCACCAACAACCATGCCACACTCAAAATTGCTTAATTCACCTTTCTTTCACATTCTGACATTCAGTTTGGAGTTTAGGAGATTTTCATGACCAGGACCGCACCCTCAAATGCATTGAAGCAACTGCGATGTTATTGGTTGAGTAGATCATTGCATTAAGGAGAAATTGAACGGGTGTTCGTAATAATCCTTTAGGTGAGTTTAAGTCCCTGAGATGTCGTGACACTCCTTGTGTGCAGATTGAGTGCCTGTAAGTTCAATCGCAAAAGTATAGTTTGTGAGTTTACTAAACACTTCTGTGTTGGATGAGCAGTGCGAAAAGAATTGTCTGGCTTGGTAAAATGTGATTGGATGAACCAAACTAACTCCCATCACCATCTTACATCTGTCCTTGCTTCTTAAGCTATGCTGCTGGAAGTGGTGTTGGAGGGCCAGTAGGGGGCACTCTTCCCTCTGGTCTAAAGATCATGCCCATTGCCCCAGGGCAGTGATGGGGACGTCTGCCCTGCGTTTGCTGCCGTCTTTAAATGGGATGTTAAAACGGGTGTTCTGATTCTCTGTGGTCATTAAAAATCCCATGGCACTTATCGTTTGAGTAGGGGTGTTAACCCCGGTGTCATGGCCAAAATCCCAAACAGGCCACACTTCAATCACGGCCACCTAATAATCCCCCTCCTTCCATCTCCAGAGAAACACCCTCCCTCAATCCGCTTTCAAGCAGGTTTATCATTCTGATTGCCACTAAAGGCCGCACCTCCTTCGACCGCCTCTCATTCCAGTTCTCCGCTGCTAGTTTTTGGAACATACTACAAAAATCTGGATTATAGCAATCATGAAGCTTGAATCCATTTTCCCGTTAACCACCTTCAAAATACTTCTATCGAATCTACTGTCAGACCATTGCACATGTTAATCTCCCCTACTGCTTTCATGCCATTAATGCATTTTTGCACACTAACCACCATAGCTGTCTCTGTATGTTTTGCACACTCCCCCTCACATAGTCCTACTCATTATGTCACCCACCATAGTGTTATTTACGCACAGCCACTTTGTACCTCTACGAATGTACCCTTCTACCTCAGCCCCTATTCTTTGCTTTTTTCTAACAGTCTGTATGGTACAGCACCACGCCACTGTATTTATCAAACATCTACATCCATTTACTTACATTTGTTGCATTACTTGTACAGTATATTTACTATTTTTATAGTTTTTACTATTTTTATTGTGCAATTATTGTCTTGTAATTACATGTGTAACTTCATCTCTGTACCTCTACGATTTATTTTAACAGGTCGCCGTCTCAAATGAGAAACGGTTTGCAATGTTCCCACCTGATTAAATAAAGGTTAAATACAAAATATATAATAATAATTGGCATATATAACTACTCACCTCTCTATCTAATAGCTGATGTGTGGTGAGCGATCTGGTGCAAAATGGCTGCCACATCACCCAGGTGGGTGCTACACATTGGTGGTTGATGAGGTGGGCTTTCCCCCTCACTGTGTTAAGCACTTTGGGTTCCTTGAAAAGCACTATATATATATATATATATATATAGAAGTTGAATTAATTATTATTGTCCAAGGAGTTGCGGAGCTGTCAACAAGGCAGGGTCAGTGGGATTTGCACATGTCCAATTCGGAAGGGAAACATTTGGGAAAAATCACAAGAAAAAATAGAAATAATCTCTTGATTTTTCTTCATTTACTAGTTTGACATTGTGGAAATATTTCACACAGCATTTGGATTTATCGTGTCGTGTTGAGGACCTGACCAAATCAGCAGACCAGAGAAGAAGCTGAACCAATCATTTACTCCAGGGGATCTATCCTATGCTGTGTGTGAGGAAGGCATGCAGCATTGTTAACGACAGACCCCAGCCATAGGCTACTAACCCACTTGCCTTGGGACAGATGGGTCTAAATCAGAGCTTGATATCCTATGCCAACAGGCTCAGAGACAGCATCTAATTGCAGGCCATTGCAGTCTGCTCAATGCTTGAACTGGACTGACACTGTACGCATACAGATTTGTTATTTTGCATTATATTATTACTTAAACCTTCACTCTGTAACTTTTTCGAAAACTACAAAAAAATACTAAAACTATGTTTTAGGACCAGTAAACGTTAGGAACTAACATATTGGATCCAGGGGTTGAAAATATCAACTTAAAAAATACAGACAATAGTAGAATGGCAAAACCTGCATTTTACAATATTTAACTAGCAGCAAATGGACACTATAATGTGTATTTTCGGAAATTTGTTCTATTCCTGTGTTCAGTAAAAACATACGGTATAATTAAAAAAAATATACAAAAAATGAGGGCCGACAGGACAAATGAATTAAACATTATACAGTGCAGCGTTAATGAGAGTGGGTCCCAGTCAGTGTATACACTTCATTGACTGTTGTTTACACCACAGTGTGGAGGTGGGGGAAGGCTGGTGTGGTAAAACAGTGAAGAGTGTGTTGCGATGTTCCAATGTCTAGTGGTGTCAGATTAGAGAAGCGCTAGAGCAGTTGATATTCAGGATTCACAAGCTCATTGAGGGTTGATCGTTTCCCTGAAGGTGCTCTGCTTTAAATATAGTGACATCTACCTGCTTATGAAAGTTGAGTAATTTAAGACTATAGTTCATGATACTGGCCCTGAAGTTGCAGAATTCTTCCAAAAGGTCAAGGTAATTATGACAAGGAAACTTTGGTGAAGAACATTCAGCTAAAAACTCTTTAGTTTCACAAATGTGTACAGATGAAAAAGGGATTGTAATGTACATGCATGTGATTTCATATTTAGATAAGACATTGTTTGGTTTTATTTTAAATATTCTTTACGTGTACTTCTCAAACATGTTTTTCAGAAGAAATCATACTACTCAATACAGTGATTAGTTTTTATAAATGATTGTGTAAAAATCAATATATATGGCTTTCCCTTATGTTTCAATCCAAAATATAAACTCAATGTTTATGTGTTGTACTTTTGTACTTCAGGTTTTCCTCAATTTCATGAAGGGTGGCTATACTTCTTGTGTTGAGTGTAGAAGTAAGTTTTCCCTTGAGTTTTACTGTGTTTACTATAGGTTAATAATTGGGACTGGACTGCCCAATGTCATGTTCCTTGTATAGGCAGAATTATATTTGTGTCTTAAGGTGTGATAGCAAGACAAGGAAAGTGTCTAGCCTTTAGTAGCGGTACAAATGGACCTTTGTTTTGTGTAAGCCACTATAGCCAACCAGGACATCCCAACCATGGGTCAATCAATAAAACATTAGCAACAGAGGTGGTGAAAGTAAAAGTATTTACCCGTTTGGAAAGTCCTTAAATAAAACCCAAATGACCAGGAGATTATTACTACCTATTCCTCACAATTAATCATTGTTTTACTACATGAATTACTATATTAATTTCATAGATCACTGACTAGTTATGAACTCTCTGTATCGATCATTATCATTTCAATTAGGAACTTCCCAAAACCTTTGAACTCAGCTGCGGCCAGCAAAGTACTTTTACTTGTTATTCTGCCAACTCTGATTAGCAATACATGTAAATAAAAAGCACACTAAAACATACTGACAGAAGCTGTTCACTACACAGAAAATACCAGTAAAACTCTACCAGTACTTCTTTGACAGCCTCATCTGACACTGCATCAATGCACTAAAGCTATTTAAACATTGACATTGCCATTTGCAGTAGATGAAATAACTTAGCAACATTTTAGACATTACACAGCACGTGACAACACAGGAACACAATGATTTAGTAATTATTTTAAAAGACACATTCAATTGCAGGAACAGACAATTTCCATTAGAGTAAAATAATAACTACCTGGGGTTTCAGCGGCTCCTGTTGTACCAGAGGAGGAGGGGAGAAAAGAAAAGAGAACAATGGTTAGCAGAGGCCTATCATTAGAAAATGGGCAAATTCATTCACAATTCACACACAGATGCTAAGTCATCTCATTTTAGCTGAGTCATAATCCATTGGGTTTAGCACTTCCTCTCTTTTCTTTAGAGTCTGGCATCAATCCCAAAAGTGTGTCAACCGAAAACGACAATGTAAAAAAGATAATCACACTGTCATAAAACATTCCAATATACACCACAAAATTATTGAGTATATGAGATTGTACAGCTTTACAAGCATCACTCCAAAGATTTATAACCCGTGTAAAGTTTTTGTTGTTCTGGGGATATTAATTGGAACAGTTCAGCGGGTAGCTACCTAGTTATACTGTATGTGGAGTTTGTTTTTCCCAGCCTCTATTTCAGCTTCCCGCTAGCCCAGGGCTAGAGAGTTTCTGTCGACTGAAAGTCCTTCTGAGAACACTGGGACTCACAAGAACTCAGAACAGTGGCCAACTGCCTGAGACTGGCATTTTGCACCAGCAAGACATGAGTGACTGGCATGTTCCCAATCCCCCACAGCACCACCATGGGCATCCTGGACTTACAGCATCTCTCTAAGTGGGCTCAGAGCAGCACCATGGGGTCATACCCTTGGGACAGCTACCATCATTCAAACACACACAGAGCGACTGCCATTCACAAAACAACTCCAATTACTGTATAGCCCTAACTGTATCCTAGTTCTACCATCACAAACTGTTAGCACACTGCACATGTCAACATCTAACTGGATTTTCCAAAGTGCGATCAGGGACAAACTTGTTGTCAATCTCATTTATTTCCCCTATTAATTTTGCCATAATATACAACTTGTGTATTTTTCTTAATAAAGAACAAAACAACATCACCTCTTGACTAGCCAGGGTGTGCGATGGTGATGAAAAAAAAAATGCTCATTTGTAATAGTCTAATAGGATAAAACAGACGAAAAAACAAGTTGCTAAGTCAATCATGTCTTTTGTGGACAATAGGCAGCAGACTCACGGCAAATTGGGTTTCAGAAAATCGGGAACTGCATCTGACTCCGTATCTGTTGCGCCCGTTAGTGTGCTCCGCCATTTTAATTGGTATGTAGCAGTTGCTCTCATGTAATTTAAAATGTATACAAGACAGCTTGGAGTAGTAGCAAGTCTTAAATATTTAATGGTTGACAATTTAGTCATGTCTTTTTTTGGTCCTGCAATCAGTTACAATTTGCAAGCTTTTGTTAAGATCTTATGAAGTGCAAATTATATTAAAAAAAAGATTAAGATTATGTTTAGCCTGAATATGTGGGGTGTAATGTATGTGTACTGTATGCTCTATCAGCCTAGAAGGAAACCGCACAGGAGTCCAATCCCAAAATAGAATACATTAGGCCTAATAAAGAGCCACAACAAGGCTTAAACGACGCCAGGAGACCACTTTTGAGGCCTGGAAAAAAGTATGAAAAATGTAAATGTTTTGGTCTAACTACCCTTCAAGAGTCTGGCAAGAACCTCTGCTGCCAGGTAAGCTAAGGCTGCAAGTAAAAACATACAGTAGGTCCATAAATATCTGGACATGGACTAAGTATTTGTTATTTCCGCTGTCTACCACAGTATATTGGATTTATACACATTGTATTAATTGATGATTGGAGCAGGGTGGATTGTGAATTGTGTAGGGCTATAGTAACTGATTCACACTGCAGGTGGACAATGACCCGAAGCATACATGAAAGCAAACTAAGACCTTTTAAAGACAAATAAGTAGAATGTTCTGCAATGGCCAAGTCAATTACTTGACCTGAATCCAATTGAGCATGCAATTCACTTGCTAAAGTGAAAACTGAAGCTAAAATACTATAGGAACAAGCAGGAACTTAAGACAGCTGTGATAATGGACTGGCAGAGCATCACCAGGCAAGACACCTAGGATCGCCTGATGATTGCTATAATTCCTACTCCATTCACCAATTTTGATGTACATACCGTAAAATTACAGCTAAATCTCTGTATATACATGCAGCTCATATTAGTTATTTCATTTCAATTCCAATACGCAGTGGTAGATTGCTGAAATAAGGATAACTTAGACAATGTCCACACTGATAAAACACACATACTGTATATAGAGGAGAATATTCTTGTTGCCTAATCAGAACGTTTCAGCAAATTTGAATATTTGTTTCATTGACAGTGAAGTAGATTTATCGTATTATTGCACCAGCTACTGAAATATGCATGTTTGTAGAAAAACACTATCAACGTAACATGGCTGAAATAGTTAGTGCAGTTTCTTCAAATGCACACCTAGCAATTGTAGCAAAAATCTATACCTGTCAGCAGGGCAGCTGATAGGGGGGGACAACCGGGAATGTTGTCCCGGGCCCAGTCCTGAGGGGGGGCCCAAATTTTGTTTTTGTACAGAATTTTTTTTTTGTGGGGGGCCCTAAATGTGGAGTTTGTCCCGGGCCCACAGATTCCTGTCGGCGGCCCTGCCTGTCAGTAAGCCCAGCAATATCTTTTTGTCTTTATAATTTTATGTAGGGACAGTTTAGAACACGTTTTTGGCCATGTCTTTCCATTCCACTATAGTACTCCTGCCACAACTAGACAGCCAATTTAGTTGCAGAAATTGATCTTCAACCAAAACTGTCTGGAAGGTTCTTCAAGTAGAAAATGAGGTCTAACAATTTAAAACCCTAAATATCCCTTTAAGTAAATACATGCAGTAAATGTGAACTACAGTATGTTAAGCAGATTGCATTTAATGTACATATTACAGTATATTGATTATGCAACTTGTAGAACATTATTCCGACTGAGGGTGCTGCCGGACACTATTTAATTTACTGTGTTGACCCTGTGTGCATTTGTTTGAATTCAGATCACGTGATTCTAGCTCTCCTCACATGAGGAGATATCAATCAGAGCAAAGCCCCTTGTCTCAGCCAATCAGCTTGCTCCCACTGGCCCACTCAATGGACATGACCTCTGTTTGTCTATGGAGATTGACTGGTAAGCAGACTGGTATGTTACAGTACATGTTCAAATACCACGTCATTTACACTAATTCTTTCTTGTTGTATTAATTCACACAGTTGCAGTATTACATTCATGTTATTGCATGTACATAATTAAACTGTAGGTCTTGTTCATTTCCCTATGCATGTGTTCCCTAAAATCAGGAATATTTCTGTAGAACTATTTTATCTTCGGTTATAAACCATTTCGTTATTGATAACTAATTCTCTCAGACTGAGCTCCTCGTACTCCAATGGCTTTGAAAAAATCAGTGAGCTTGAATCCACTGTCTTCCCATTATAGCTTACTGTCCAGAATACAGTAGAGCCAGTCACCTTGTTTGTTTGTGAGAACTAGATACTGAAGTGTCAAGACTCACACTGTCACATAGGCGACATGTGCCAGGCACTTTAGATGGTGAATGGAATTTATAATAAATGTATGTCTAGATAGCTCATAACTATCATGGATGCACTGATGTGTTGGCACAGTGCTGGACACTGGGTGACGGATATTCATGTGGAGAGTAAAAAATAATAAAACATTGTTTTCAACAATATTATTCCCTATACAGAGAGTTAGGGCTACAGATCTTTGAGCCATTTGGGAGTTATTCGGGAGCTTGAGTTGATGCCCTCAGAGTATTGAGTTGCATTAACTAAGAATAAAGCAGGGCGTTTAACACAATTTCAATAATTGAGATGTTATTGGGGATACACAATAGATCTGCAGGTATTGTCTTCTGAAATGGAGCAGTGTTTTTGTTGATAAAATCAATTTGTTAAGTGAAAACCATCAAACCTCATTGTTTACGGTCACCCAAATATTTCCAAACTTTTGACCTTCAAAACAGTGTTCTATCTGCAAAATTCTATCTGATACCAAATCCCCAGGCTGTCTAGATGTTCGCAGACATCTGATTATCTAAACTCCGGGAAAGCAGAAATACATGACTATATGTCTGTGCATACTAACATCTGGGACGCGAAGACTTGCCAGAACGGCACTCACTTGATTGACAGCAAATCCATCAAATCATAACCGAACCATCTGAATTCAACCTAGGTAGACAGCCAATGAGCTGGGCTATTCAGTCTTGTTCGCAGTCATGTTTGGTTGATCTTTGTGAGCAACACAGAACCTAAACTACAGGCATGCATAACCAGAGAATTGTATCCTGGATTTTCTGGCTTTTACACAGACGCAAAGGATATTTTCCGTTTTTTTATTTTGTTCAATTTAAAGCTTTTATGTAATGCCTCCTAAAGGTCTAAAACCCCTTCCCAAAAAGAGAAAAAAATGACATGGAATTGATGAATGACTCTACAAGTGACCACTGCTTCAACTCCATGTGTTTAGTCTGCTCATTGTTTGTTTATTTCATTGGCTTGGAAACATTTGAACAATGAACATTGGAATGCATTGGTTTGTCTTCACATTAGATTCATTATTATTATTGATTTATTATTATAAATTATTATTATTGTAAGTGCACAAAGTAGAGAAACGAGCATGTGATTATATGAAACTTGATCGATCTAATTTGACACTAGGCCAATGTTGGCTTCTAACTTGGCCATTTGTATGAATAGGTGTGTTTTGTAAGAATAAAAACTTTATTTTGTAACCATATCATGTTTTTTGTTTGTTATTTATATAAAAATGGTCAATTTGGACACTTGGGTACATATTGGCACAATCATGAAGGACAATTGGGGTCCTCTTACAAAATAGTAAAATCTTCTTGGTTGTTGACTCTATCAGTCACGCATTTTTGACATATGTTGTCTTCTCATGGGGGACATGATTACAAGTGTTTGCAGCACCCAATCTTAATATATGGCTTTTTATTTGCATTTGAAAGATGATGTAGAAAAACAAAAATATAAAAAAACTATATATTTTCTTTCTTTCATCTTGCATCTTGTGCCAGTTTCACTGTGTAGACTAATTCTAAATTATTTTTACATATCCACAAATTTCAAAGTTTTTCCTTTCAAAGGAAATCAAGCATATGTATCTCCTTACTTCAGGTCCAATATAACAAGAGGTAAAATTTGGTTATGTTTTTTAGGCGAAAATTGAGTTTCAGGGCCGGATCCTTAACAGGTTAAGCAAGTGAGATAACATTCTTCTTTGATTCAACTTTTTCCCTCACAAGTTCTTATATCTGTGTTCATCTGCAGCTACAGTGCCTTGCATAAGTATTCACCCCCCTGGGACATTTCCACATTGTGTGACAACTTGGAATGAAATAAGATTGTATTGGGATTTTATAATTTGTTTTACACAACATAGAGAACACTTTAAAGGTGCAAAATATTTTTTATTGTGTCCCAAAACCTAAACAATAAAAAACTGACATTTATTGGTTACATAAATATTCAACCCACTTGTTTTGAAACCCTGAATATGCTTTGGGTTTCACCAATTGCCCTCAGAACTCACATTATTAGGTAAAGTCCACCTGTGTGCATTTAAAATGTCACGTCATCTAAAAATAAATACACCTGCAACTATACCTATAGAAGGCCATCTACCAAAAGTCAGTGACCAGGTAAGGAGTGCATCAGTCAAAGAAGCAACTAAGATGCCATTGGTAACTCTGAAGGAGCTGGAGAGATCTGCAGCTGAGATGGTAGAAACCGTTCATGGGACAACTGTAAATTGGATGCTCCACAAAGTTTCATGGACTTGTGCCGAGTAGAAAGCAATTGCTTGATAAATCCCATAAAACATGTTGTTTGGAGTTAGCCAAATGGCATGTGAGAGACACAGCAACATGTGGAAAGAGGTCCTCTGGTCTTTTGAGACCAAAATGTAAGTTATTGGCCTTAGCGCAAACTGCTATGTCTGACATGAAGTCAATACTGCTCATCACCCTAAGAACACCATCCCAATGGTGAAGCATTATTGTGGAAGCATCATATTGTGGGGATGCTTTTCATCAGCAGGCACTGGAAAACTAGCCAGGATTGAGGGAAAGATGGATGGAGCCAAATACAGGGCAATTCTAGAGGAAAATTTGTTTCAGTTAGACACCTCAGACTGGGGTGGAGGTTCACCTTCCAGCTAGTCTGGCAAGCCAGACGGCTACTTCAGCAATCCATGAATGGCTATAGTATAGACGTCTGGACAACTTTGCGTGAAATTTTGAGCACAAGGGAGGGATCGGAAATTTAACAAGGGAAGGGATGTCAATTCCTGCCAAAGTCTATTACTGTAGCTCAGTATTGAGTTTGTATATTCTTTGAAAATGTATATGTACTATTATTTGTAAGATGTTGTATTAAGCAATAACTGGGAAAAACAAATATCCTGCCGAAGTTTCCACCCCTCCTACCTAAACTCGTGATTGGTTGTAAAAGTTGTTCTGAAGCGAACACTAACTGTAAAAAATGTTTCTCTACTTCCAAATGTGCAAAAAAAACAAGCATTCTGACCAAACCTTGTGTTGTTACCCAAGGTCTGACCACATGACACTACCTTCCAGCAGGCCAATGACCCTAAACTTTACTGTAGTGGTTTAAAACCAAGAACGTGAATGGCTTAGAATGGCACAGTCAAAGCCCAGATTTCTAATACGGGACGCTCTGGAAGGATTTGAAAATAAAATTGCAGGATCCAGATGTGCAAAGCTTTCCCAATAACACAACTATTATTGCAGGCAACAGTGGTTCTACGCAGGTGGTTGAATCCTTATCTAACCAAAAAAATGTCAGTTTATTTTTCAATGTAACGTGTGTGTCACTATGAACAGTATTGTTAACCTTCAAAGTGTTTGGTATGTTGTGTAAGACAAATTGTAAAAATTCCAATAAAATCCTCTTTTTTTCCAGGTTGTCACACTACAAAATGTGTAAAAGGTCTAAGGGGGGTGGATACTTATGCAAGGCACTGTAGATGCAGATGAGCACAGAGATAAGCACTTGTGAGGTAAAAAGTTGAATCATAGAAGAATGTTATCTCACTTGCTTAATGTTGTAGGCCATAATGGGGAACAGTGTGCAGATGCCTATTCAAAAGCCAACAGCTGATCTTTCTTGTATCCCCAATAACACATGTCAATTATTGAAATTGTGCTAAATGCCCTGCTTTATTCTTCACAACTGCAACTCAATACTCTTTGGCATCAACTTAAGCTCTCAAATAGTCCCAAATGGTTCGAAAATCTGTAGCCCGAACTATCACCCAACCGCCAGCACATCCACTCTGTTCTCCATGAACTCTACTGTCTCATTGCCTCCTATCCTTCTGACCTAAAAATTACTCCCCCATCTACCTGCCTCCCTCCCTCTCTCTCTCTCTCTCTCTCTCCCTTCTCCCATCTGAGTCCCTCATCGTCTATCAGGCCCTTCGAAAGCTCCCCCTTTCAACAAGGTATACCTTTACAAACGTTGCGCTCAAAGGGTAAATATCCTTACTCCTATATCCTAATATGTCATCAAGCTTTGCGCTAACACACTGTAAGTCACTCTGGATACAATTGCCTGGATAATAAATGTAAAGTAAGTGATCCACTTTGTGCTGGCGCACAGCCACAGAAAACACAACTATAAATAGCCACTGGTCCCTCCTCTTGTCCCCAGCGACACCAAGCTGCCCCTAGACTCCTCTATACCTGGACCACATTAGACAGGAGTTATGAGGTGCCAGCCAGGTTGTGATTAGATGTCATGGCTGTCGCTCTGCTTAGACAGCGCTGAAAGACCGATTTCGGAGGAAATGTGTGTGATGCCATTCCCTGCAAGTAGCGGCCTCTACCACAATCTGTCAATCATAGAGTATGAGGCTAGACAGGCCAAGTGTCCTCGAAATAAAGCATGTCCTTGTCTGGACCTGCCCTCCTCCCCTCGCTCTCTTAACCTGTGCTGTAATATAAGGCAGAATCTGCAAATGCCTGATATGCTGGTGTATGAAAATGGAAGACAGTGTTCTTTGTAGTGTATAACCTGACAGCTAATATCATCTACATGTTATCTGAACATAAGATAATATGTTCATGCTTTCAGGCAATACTAGCATTGTTCAGCAGGCTGTCATCAGGCTGAATCCCCTGTTAGCCAGACTGATTTCTCTGGAGACGATCGCTCTCTGTGAGGGCGGAAAAGCGCAGCGGGGGAAGGGTAATATTTTGGCACGGTATCATTAAATGTATGGACCTCCTTCGAGGAATCATTGCTTTTTATTTCCAGCCATGATCTGCAGCTTGTCGCATGTTTTTGTGTATGTGTGTGTGTGTGTGTGTGTGTGTGTGTGTGTGTGTGTGTGTGTGTGTGTGTGTGTGTGTGTGTGTGTGTGTGTGTGTGTG
>JACXGM010033065.1:0-12409 GCA_016801145.1 Umbra pygmaea | reverse complement strand
AGAACTACAGTTCCCATACCCGGACTCAATTATCCTGATTCACCACACCTGCTCACTCCATGCTGTATATAAGCCACACACATCCATAGCCTCCTTGCGAGGTATTGTAAGTACAAGATTCTTCTTACTGAGCATTCATTCTTTCATGTATTGTTGCTATTCTGGTCTGACCTCTGCCTGTTTTTGGATTACTCTGCCTGTGGATATTCCTAGTTGTACCTTTGCCATACCTGCTATTCCGTTTTGACCCCTGCATTGTTTGAAGTATTCTGCCTGTGGATTTCCCTATATGTGCCTTTGCCATACATGCTATTCCGGTCTGACATCTGCATTGTTTTTTGGATTATTCTGTGTCTGTCCCATTAACATTTCATACATGTGTTAAATTAAACATTGTTTTCTTTATACATTGGAGTGATCATTACACACGCGATGTAATGTAGTACAGTCGTTTGTGAGATGCAATCGAATATTCCATATTGCGTTCTGTAATTTAATAAACATGTAATATAATGTACAAATAAAATCCAATAAAAATAAAAAATAAGAAGAGAACTGCAAGCAGTTTTGAAGGGCTCCAAGCCATCCCTGGCGAGTCCCCCCTGTTGCAAGTCGCCACGATGACCAGCAGAATTAGAACCTATGAAATCGGAACCAAATGTGCGTTGCCTGTGACGCAAAAGCTGTAAAATATCATAACACCCAAGATATAAGGTCTGTAGTAATTTGCACATGCTCTAATATTTTAAAGACAATTTAAAATGTTGAACGAAGTGATTTGATAATGTGGAAAATGTCAGAGAAGATGAAAAAAGTTGTCATTAGCAAGACAACATAGGGGATTACAGACTAAGAAAGCAGATGATGAAATACCATCACATAGTATGTCGATCCGTAAACTGTCATTCGGAAAACAGGTTTTCAGATAGCAGAGGTAATCAGTGCCATACAGCCATGGCTGAGTATTCATGTACCGTGTTTAAATGAACCAATCTTTGGTTTAATTTGTCCTAATTGTGCAGGGACAGGAATTAACATCGATCTGCAAAATTATGGGTTCTCTAGCAATTAACTGTAGTAATTTGTGTATGTCTAACCATCTTGTCTGTACCCTGTGCCTTACATACTAAACAAAACAGAACATTTAGCAAATTTTTTTCTGTAACTTTATCCCATATCCCTTTCACTGTTCAGGTTCAATACTTTAGGCTGCGGCCGACAGTATACATTTCTAACAATAATCTAATAATAATCCTTAGGAAAACAATAGCGTTGCTTTGCAATGACGGCTTCCAGCCCCTTCGGGCTTGGACCCCTAATAAGGTTTTACACAATGCTTGCAAATACATACTGTAGGTGATTAAAGATATCTTTTTTATTTGTCACCCTTTGGGCTGCATCTCAGGGAGAAAACATAAAAAGCACATTTTTATTTTCCCGTTAATACATTACAGTATGACCGTCTTATTTAGCAAAAACAAATGAGGACGATTTAGCTGGTTTTTGTCCTCTGTACAGGATTCTTTATTTCACCAAACAACATTTCACGATCCCAAAGTTCAATCCCCAATGAGACATTATCAAATCACTCTTAAAATGAATAAGGGACAGCACAATTAATTTGTTCATATTGCTCTAACACATTTTGAATCAATTGTAAAAAGTCCAAAGTTAAAGCACAAGGTTCATCTGTTTTGGGAAGTTCCTAATTAAAACCTATGGTAAGTGAGTTCATAAATAAGCATTAACCATAATGAATACTTTTTAACTTGAGTTCAATTAATTGATGACTGTTTAGGTGTGAACCTCCTTTACCTGGTCATTTTGGTGTTGATTTCATTTTACAATGAAATGTTTGCTATATGCACAGCATACTTAGTTTTGACGTTAAAACAAATACATGTATTTTAGAGACAATTTAAACTACTGTCACACATTTTCACCTCCCCAAGAATGTTTTCACATTTATTCACAAAGTGTGATTGAAATTGGTTTATTGCCATTTTTCATCTAAAGCCTCCATTTTGAAGTACAGATAATTTAATTTGATGTGTAGGGAGAGAATGCAAAACATGCACCACCATTTCTAAAGCCAAACCACAAAGTTGCACAACATGGTGTAAGCAGTGCAAAACATGGAACCAAAGGATGATTTCTGCCCACAATCTTCGCTAATTGTTAAACATGGTGGGGGATCTGTAATGTTATGGGATGTCATCTTGTTGGAGTCATTAGGTCAGATGATTTCTCTGCATGGTTGTATAAAGGCAAAGAAATATGAGTCTATTTTACAGGAGTAGGGCCTATAAACACAATAATATTTTGTGTAGTGGGAAATTGAAACATTCTTTGAGGAAAAAAACTAAAATGTTTCAAGGATTGAAGGAAGTGGTACTTCACACTGCGCTCCAGAACTTCACCATAAATGTAGAACTGATGATTGCAGAGGCCATGGAAGGCATTTGAAGTCATTCTGGTGTTCATGAAACCACTCTTGAGTTAGTTTAGCAGTGTATGTGTGGGGGCATTATCATACAGAACTATTGGAACTTCCTCAGGTAACAGTATTTTTACCATAAGGTGCACCTGGTCCTGTATTAGGTCATTGATAGTAATATACTCTGTATCCCTATGAGTTAGTCACAACATGATAGAGACACATTTGGGTGGATTCATTACTTTCTTGGGGAAGTAGGCCAAGTCCACTTACTCACCAAAATAATATTTAATTTACACTTTATTAATTTAGCAGACACTCATCCAGAGAAAATTACAGTGAATACAGGGACATCTCCCTGGAGCTTCTTAAGGTAAAGTGCCTTGCTCAGGGACACAATGACATTTGGCACAGTCTGTATGATAATTGAGTCTGTAATTGAACCGGCAACCTTTGAACTACAATTCTGACTCCCTAACCACTGAGCCATCTGACATCCCTTTGTATTTTTTCAAAATGATTGTTCTGGGTCATAGGTAGATATACTACTTTTCAGTGTAAACTTGGCTTATTCTGTTGTTGTCCTACTGAAAGGTGCATTATTCACCCAGTGTATGGTGTTAAGCAGACTGAACAGGGTTTTCGTTTTGCCGATATCATGCAAACCCTTACCATGATGCTGCCACCACCATGCTAGAAAACACAAAGGCATTTACTAACTAATGATTTGTGTTGGATTTGGCTAAACTAAATGCTTTGCCTTCAGGCTAGACAATAATGTTTCTTTTTATCTTGTACAGTATTATGTTACACTGTAAAAAATGGTTCTGTAAAAAACTGTAAAAAGTACTAGTAACAAATACACCAGTATGTTTTCTATTATTATACCTAAATTTTCTTCAGGACAATAACAGAAAAGACTGTTCGTTTACACACAGAGCTGATATTACTTTGTAACGGCCATCTACTAGGGTGAAGTCAGCTAAAATGGGCCATCAGGTAAAATGGGCCAAATAATGTTGTAGCGTCATATCTCTTAATATCTTTAAAGCAAATTACAATAACTGATCTTGCATTGTTGCTTCAACACTTGTTGACTTGTAACAAGACTTTTGATTGGTCTGAGTTTTTTAAGTGGGCAGTGCAGAAAAATTACATTAGATCTCATGCATAGCTTATTTGATGGTATTATACGCCCTTTACCAAAAAGTGGCCCATTTTAGCTGACTTCACCCTATGTATAAAGTATTTTCTATTATTTTTTAAAGGAAATGTCCATAGAATAATTGAATAAGTACTGGCAACAAATTACCAGTGCTATTTTACAGTGTAGCATCTTGTTCAGAATCACCAATCTGAAAATATGTGTTTTAATCACAATAGCATTACTAGGAGCCAAATACCATTTTGTCCTGTAAATGTATGTTTAACTCATGTTGTTTATTTACTTGTATCTCTTTACAGAGGTAAACTTGGTTTTATATTATCCTAAATTGGTAATTTTAAAGAGACAGTGCACAATTTTGTATACAGCACATTGCTATTAAGTGGTTTATTTTTTCCCCTTTCACTCCAGGGTGGCCTAGAACATGAGGGGTGAAATTAGGCAAACAACAATTTCAATCAAATAATATATTATTTAAACAAGCGCTTTGGCAGTCCTGTAGTTGAAGCGATGGCAGATCTTGAGGATCTCTACATTGGGACTTTTCAGCGGGAGATCAGGGACAGGTCTGTTATATCACAGCCAACAGTAGTCGAAGTATGCCAGCAGTTTTGGTGGCTATGTAGTCCCTTTCTGGTATATTCAAACTATGATTAAAAGACAATTTTATGAGATTGCTTGGTTTCCAATTGGGGCGAATCGGGTGATTGATTGTACTGCATCTGTAGCCACCATCCATGAATTATTACGCATTTATCAATCACAAAATTCAATCAACGTTCAGATCATATGTGATGCCAGGATGTTTGTTCTGAATATGGTAGCAAAGGTTATGCCCTGACTGAATACCTAACAACACTTGCAAATCCCCAAACAAGCAGGAGCGCAGGTTCAACAGTGTGCACACACACACACAAACCAAAATGGAGTGATGTATAGGTTTGCTCAATGGCAGGTGGCTATGTCTTGGGTACGCGGGTTGGGGGTGGGGGGGACTATACCCCCTAGAGCAGGCCTGCAACATAATTATGGCATGCAAGGTTCTCCACAATATTGCGCTGGAGAACGGTGCCATTCAATGAAGATCAGTGGCCCCCAACCATTGGGGGCTCTACGAAGGAGACAGGATCTTATTCTGAGGTTTTAATATAGTATGTGGTATCTTGCGTAAGAAAGCTACTTAAAAAATACAACGTGGAATGTTCTGTGAAAATAATTCCTTCATTTAAAATGCACTTCGGGTTCTCGTTAATCTCTTTCAATGACTGTAGCAGTAACCTCAACACCGCATTTTACTTGAACAATCGATGCCTGATTTTAAGCTTCCAAATAAAACCAAGCAGTTGGCCTGCACCTGAGACTTGAGCGTCTCTTTATCTAAGAGAAATTCCTTTTCTTTACCGGATTTCGCTTATCCATGTCGTAAATTCTAAGGGCGAGTCCTCTAATCCGTGCATATATGTGGGCATGATATTTAAATTACGAGTGATAAGAATGTTTTGTAAATCACATGTGAGTCTGGTCATAAGATGATTTCTGCGCTCAGATCTACACTGGTTTCTACACACATTTGATAAATGAGGGCCAGTGTTTTTTGCATTGAATAAGGACTATAAAACATTAATTATATTAAATACTAATTTCATGCAAACAAATTACTTGGTCTGGCTACATTATTTATGTATTTTGTCCAGGGCACAACATATGGAAATGTACTATGGGGCAATGATTGCAGTGCTCACTGCTGAACAGTTTTCCTCCCCATTCCAATATCATCCCAAACTGAACTTGAGCTGTCCCAAAACATAAATACATTTATATAGACTGAACAAAAATATAAATGCAACACTTTTGTTTTTGCCCCATTTATCATGAGCTCAAAGATCTAAAACTTTTTCAATGTACTCAAAATGCCTATTTCTCTCAACTAATGTTTACAAATCTGTCTAAATATGTGTTAGTGAGCACTTCTCCTTTGCCAAGATAATCGACTCACCTCACAGGTGTGGCATATCAAGATGCTGGTAAGACAGCATTATTATTGCACAGGTGTGCCTCAGCCTGGCCACAATAAAAGGCCACTCTAAAATGTGCAGTCACATTACACAGCACAGATGTCGCAGGTTTTGATACCACAGTTGTCACATGGATTTAAAGCCACAACAGGTGGATTCAGCACCACTGCCAGTTCAACAGCCTGAGGAATCACAACCAATTTAGTAGGCTGCAGAGCTGGCCGTGGGACTGAATCCATGTCTGTGTATGTCCCTGGTCTTCGGTATCGTTTTAAATACTATATTTAAAATGTTTTATTTACTCTGGAATTGTCCTTTAAAGTGAATCTGACAGCATTTGAAGCAAGCAGACATACACTAGTGTTCAAAAGTTTGGGGTCACAGTTTTTTATTTTCTTTAGAATTTTCTCCCTCCCAATTCCCCCTAATCCTGCCTGTAGTTGGCAGCGCCACAACTCCTTGGCCAAATCTGTGGGATTGCGAGTGGCACACACACGGTTCATCAAACCACAAGTCACACAAAAAAGAATCCATCAACGGCTGCAACCACATTTTTGAGAAGGCAAGTTGTGAAAATTTCTCAAGTGACGACTTGCGTCCGATCAAAATGAGCAGTTTCTCAAAAATGCACTGGTCTAGTTTGTTGTTACACTCTTATTTTCGAAATGGATGAAATTCATTATTTCCTTCTAAATTCTATAAACAATACACCATAATTACAATGTGAAAGGAGTGTGTTTAAAATCTTAGCAAATTTGTTAAAAATGAAAACTGAAAAAGCACATGTATATAAGTATTCACAGCCTCTGCTCAATACTTTGTTGAAGCACCTTTGGCAGCAGTTACAGCCTCAAGTCTTTTTGAGTATGATGCTACAAGCTTTGCATACCTATTTTTGGACAGTTTTTCCCATTCTTCTTGGCAGGACCACTCAAGCTTTATTACGTTGGATGGGGAGTGTCAAATTTCATGGTTAAAATTTGGGCTCTTGCTGGCCCACTCAAGGACCTTCACAGAGTTGCACTGTAGCCACTTCTTTGTTATCTTGGCTGTGTGTTTAGGGTTGTTGTCCTGTTGGAGGATGATCCTTTGCCCCAGTCTGAGGTCCAGAGCGCTCTGGAGCTAGTTTTCAGCAAGGATGTCTCTGTACATTGCTGCATTCATCTTTCTCTCAATCCTGACTAGTCTCCCAGTTCCTGCCGCTGAAAAACATGCCCACAGCATGATACTGCCACCACCATGCTTCACTGTAGGGATGGTATTGTCCAGGTGATAAGCGGTGACTGGTTTCCTCCAGACATGTCACTTGCCATTCAGGCCATAGAGTTCAATCTTTGTTTCATCAGACCAGAGAATTTTGTTTCTCATGGTCTGAGAGTCCTTCAGGTGCCGTTTGGAAAACTCCAGACGGGCTCTAACGTGCCGTTTACTGAGGAGTGGCTTCTGTCTGGCCACTCTACCATGCAGGCCTGATTGGTGGAGTGCTGGCGAGATGGTAGTTCTTCTGGAATGTTCTCCTCTCTCAACAGAGAAATGCTGGAGCTCTGTCAGAGTGACCATCAGGTTCTTGATCACCTCCCTGACTAAGACTCTTCTCCCCTGATTGCTCCATTTGGCTGGGCAGCCAGTTCTAGGAAGAGTCCTGGTGGTTCCAAAATTGTTCTATTTGCAGATGATGGAAGCTACTGTGCTCATTGGGACCTTCAATGCTGCAGATATTTTTTGGTACCCTTCCCTAGATCCGTGCCTCGATGCAATCCTGTCTCGGAGGTCTACAGACAATTCCTTGGACTTCATGGCTTGGTTTGTTCTCTGACATGCACTATGGGACCTTATATAGACATGTGTGTGCCTTTCGAAATCATGCCCAATCAACTGAATTTTCCACATTGTGGACTCCAATCAGGTTGTGGAAACATCTCAAGGATGACTAGTGGAAACAGGATTCACCCGAGCTCAATTTTGAGCGTCATGGCGAAGGCTGTATGTGCTTTTCCCATTTTTTATTTTTGATACATTTGATAAGATTTCAAACACACTTCTTTCACATTGTCATTATGGAGTATTGGTTGTAGAATTTTGAGGGAAATAATTAATTTAATCCATTTCAGAATAAGTAACATAACAAAATGTGGAAAAAGTGAAGCGCTGTGAATACTTTCCGGATGCACTGTACAGCATTAAATAACAAAATTCAAACAGGATTGATTTAATTTAAGAAATTATCTTGATAATAATATAATTACATTTGTTTAATGTTTGTCTCTGTCCAAAAATATATATTCCTCCAGAATTCATAGAACGACAAGCCCATTTTTCCTGCTTCTTCATTTTGTCCTTAAAATTTATGTGAAGCAGGAAAAATAGGCAAGTGTAAGGATTTGAGGGAAAAGGGCAGAACTTAGAATTTTTAACAGTGAGTGTGAGGGGTTAACTTCAGCTCTCTCATCAGTGACAAAAAACTGTACTCTAAGGGTCTATGCTACAACATTAAAGGAACACTCAAAACCCCTAAACACCTCAAAATTGTTGCGCCGGTCATACTTCCAACACAACAATCACTAAAATCCCCTTCTCAGAACATTTTGTAATTCCCAACTTGTAAGTTTTCCAAAAACCTTTGGTTGTCACTAGATGCTTGTCCACATCTAGATGCTTTTGTTTAACTTCCTGATATTTAGTTGTCCTGATTTATTCTCCCATCGACTCAATTCAAATATTTACTTGCTTCAAAACTAACATTTAGTATTGTCATTTTTTTTATGTTGAAATGAGGTACTTTAACCGGAGATTTTTTGGTATTCTATACAGAGTTGGGAATTACTGAACTTGTTGAGATGTTTTTAGTGCTTTTCATGTCTGAAACATGACCGTCAGAGCGATTTTCTGCTGTTTAGGGCTCTCGAGTGTTTAAGTTATTTTTCTCCTGAATACATGGCTCTGGAGACTAATGAACATACTTTTCTCGCATGCAAAGAGGGTTTCCCAAACCTCTCCTCGGGCCTCCCCAGACATGCACATTTTTTGTTTAAACCTTAAAGTAACACACATGATTCAATTAGTCAACTACACATTAAGCCTTTGATTGAGTTAATCAGGTGTGTCATTTCAGGGTTAAAACAAAAACATGGCCTGTATGGGGAGGCCGAGGATAGGTTTGGGAACCCCTGCAGTAGGGGGTAATATTGCGTGCGAGAAAAGTATGTTCATTAGCGGCATATTGCATGCCTGCATATTGTTGCCCCAGGCAAAATAAAAATGTTGTCGATTCACCCCCCTAAAATGTATTTCTTTATTTTACTCTTATACATGAGAAAACCTGCTGACATATTTTTATACTATCCAATGAGGTGCAGATGTTGGTATAATGTATCAGTTAGGGGAGGGAAGCACAGCAATGTGAGCACATGTTGTGATAGAAAGGTAAAACACATTACATTATTTTGCATGTTTAAAGAGACAACACTTAAAAAATAAAAATAAGTACTCTCAAGACCTCTAAAGAAGCATATTTAATCGTTTTTTTTTACATATTTTGTTTATATATTTAAAACATTGCAACATTGTGCAGTTAGGCTACTATTCAGGACAACATAATGCTTAATAAAAGATAAAATGATGGCCTTGGTTAGTGTCTATATTCATACATTTTGCAGTAAATCTTTGATGAAATAACTTAAATTAACAAGGGTTATTTGTATCAGTTCCTTAATATGTGGTCCGTGGGCTGCATGTGGCCCTCAACCCCTGAAACGGTGAATAAGAAAAGTGTAGTGCTATATAGGTTATACTTTTTTTCAAATTCTTGTATTATATTTTATTTTTTAGGGAGCAAAAGAAAAACTTGATGAAGGAAATTAAGCCCTAAACTTCAAATTGTATACCCCACCTCAAATATTAAAAAAGTATACTTCCCCCCTCCCCACCCACCCACCCTGAATGTAATGGTATAGTTCTCCATTTTTTCAAATGGAATCACACATACAGTATATATACACATACTGTATGCATCTAATTGCTTCAGGTCGAGAGTGAGGAGCAGTTAAATTTGGGTCTGCAATTCTATGCAGAAATTTTAAACAATTTCCTCAGAGTTAAAGAACAATAATGTTTTAATGAGCTGGGAGCCACCATCTGGGAACAGGAACTGGGTGCCCTCTTTGAAGCTGGTGTCTCAAAGACACGACGGGGAAGGATGAAGTCCCCATCCATAGCCTCCCTGACTAAACAGTCCTCATAGGAGGCTTCGTAGAGGTCCCATAGAGGATCCTATTGGGCCCAGCCACTGTAAAATGGCTCACTCCCAGCCATTTTATATTTTAGGCGAGGTATTCTGTAATGATTAAGCCTTCCAAGCAGTAAAAGAACAATAATGTTTATTGTAGTAGAAACAAGGCAGGAACAGCTATGTCGAAGGTACCAAGGATAATTCCAAACACAGTAATGAATAAACAAAGCTAGGGTCAGGCCAAACTATCAATCCAAGAAGACAGGCTAAAGTACAGAGGATAATCCAAAATGCAAAAACGGAATAGACAAAGCGCAGGTCAGGCCAGAACAACAATACATGAATAGAATGCTCAGTAACAAGAAAAGCAATACTCAAAATACCTCGCGATGAGGCACTGTGTTTCTGTGGCTTAAATACAGTGAGTGAGAGCAGGTGTTCAGAATCAGGATGATTGAGTCCGGTATTGGGAAATGTAGTTCTGAGAAGGCCTGACTAGGAAGCTGTAGTCCACAGGAAGAAGCACTGGGGAATGGGAATTGTAGTTCAGTTAAACACAAACAAAGGAAGTGGCAGTGTCCAGAGAAGGGGATCTGTAGTGGGAAATTAATGTTTATAAGATCCAAATATTGACTCCTTCAACAGCTGGCTTCTCATCCCTCCTGGGATGAATTAAGATTCATGGAAAGGGGGAAACCCCAATGTATGTCACACATTTAAACCTGTACCTATGTGATTTTTGGTTGTGATCCACCCATAAAGGGAGTTTGGTAGTATTACTTGTAAAGGTTATGTTGTCTCCACGGGGTTTCTAGGACAAATGCCTGCTCCCCCTCTGTAAGTTATTCAAATGTTATAACCCAGTCCTTTGTGACAGCCCGGATGCGCCGAGGCGCCAAGGCGACACAATCTAATTGTAATGTACTCTGTTCTCAAATTCCAGCCAGTGAACTGATAGGGAGTTGGGGGCGTCCCTTCTCGAGGGGAAATATAAGTCTTTGTTTAAGGTTAAACTGATGAGATTTCTGTAACGACTCTCTTGGCGACACGTCTCTGTGTGCCATAGCAAATGTGTTGGATAAATGTTGTATTAGATAGACTGTACCGCATAAGACATGCCTAGATCTTAGATCATATTTAGAAGTGTAAGCGACATGTAATTTCTTGGTATAATTGTGTAATTCTGTGTCCGGTTAAAGTGTTGTACTTTGATGCGCTTTAATTGGAATTAAATATTATTCATTTACTAAGTTCTGTCATAGACATTCTAAATCATTTCCCAGAACATCTCTGGTGGAGGATTAATGGGATAGTAATTAATGTACAGTAAGTTATCTTGTTCTGTTGCGGTATGCTCTGAAGTTTCAGCGTGTATCACTTGCACACAGTTCAAGTTAGGTAGCCTATGCTCCTTTGTCTGACTCACGGGCAACGCTCTAGTTTCCCGGGTCGCTGTGGTATTTCTTTCCGTAGCTGTTTACACACGGATAAATGATCATTATGAGGTCAGATAGTTAGATAGGAAATATTCAACCACGTCTATTCTATAAATCCTCTATAGGCATTTATTAAGCATTTCTCCATTCTTAACCCAGACTATTGCAATGGGAGAAAAGGAAATACATTAATTATTAATGCTTCAACTTCATAAGTGCACATTAATTGTATCCTTTTACTCCCAACTACAGAACTGGAAAACGTTACAGAATCCCCCCCCCCAAGGCGCAGCTCCTGAGGCGCCAAACGGTGAACACGCCACAGGACACCAGGTGGCAGAAGACCCAGGCAGGCGGAGGCACACCAGGGCGAAGCAGACAAGTAGACAGGGCAGGAGGATGGAGCCATGGCGGACCGGAGGGCGGAGGCAGCAGCAGCGGCCCGGAGGGACTAAGAATCAATGGAGGTCCGGAGGATGGAGGCAGCAGCAACGGCCGGAAGGATGACGCAGCAACGGCGGGCCGGAGGGCGGAGGCAGCAGCAGCGGCCCGGAGGGACGAAGAATCAATGGAGGTCCGGAGGATGGAGGCAGCAGCGACGGGCCGGAAGGATGAAGTAGCAACGGCGGACCGGACAGCCGAGTCCGGGCAGGCGAAGGTCCGGCCGAGCAAGGGAGAAGCGGAAGCCGAGGCAAAGGCGGACCAGGCACCGGAACCACAGCAGACACAGGAAACTGCAAAAACACAGCACAAACAGACACAGACAGACAGACAGACACGGGGACAGGGACAGACACAGGCACTGGGACAGGGGCAGACACTGGCACTGGGACAGGGGCAGACACTGGCACTGGGACAGGGGCAGACACTGGCACTGGGACAGGGGCAGACACTGGCACTGGGACAGGGGCAGACACATGTCCCAGAGAGTAGCGGGACATGGCACTGGGAGAGGAGCGGGACATGGCAATGGGAGACGAGCGGGACATGGCAATGGAAGTCGAGCGGGACATGGCAATGGGAGAGGAGCAGGACATGGCAATGGGAGAGGAGCAGGACATGGCAATGGGAGAGGAGCAGGACATGGCAATGGGAGAGGAGCAGAACATGGCAATGGGAGAGGAGCAG
>JACXGM010033063.1:0-12487 GCA_016801145.1 Umbra pygmaea | reverse complement strand
CCTGCCCTTTTCCCAGAGCCTGCCCTTTTCCCAGTGTCATGTCCCGCTCCTCTCCCAGTGTCGTGTCCCGCTCCTCTCCCAGTGTCGTGTCCCACTCCTCTCCCAGTGTCATGTCCCGCTCCTCTCCCAGTGTCATGTCCCGCTACTCTCCCAGTGCCATGTCCCGCTACTCTCCCAGTGCCAGTGTCTGCCCCTGTCCCAGTGCCGGTGTCTGCCCCTGTCCCCGTGTCTGTCTGTCTGTCTGTCTGTGTCTGTTTGTGCTGTGTTTTTGCAGATTCCTGTGTCTGCTGTGGTTCCGGTGCCTGGTCCGCCTTCGCCTCGGCTTCTGCTTCTCCCTTGCTCGGCCGGACCTTTGCCTGCCCGGACTCGGCCGTCCGGTCCATCGCTACTGCCTCCGTCCTCCGGACCGCCGTTGTTTCTTCGTCCCTCTGGTCCGCTGCTGCTGCCTCCGCCCTCCGGCCCGCCGTTGCTGCTTCGTCCTTCCGGCCCGTCGCTGCTGCCTCCATCCTCCGGACCTCCATTGCTTCTTCGTCCCTCCGGGCCGCTGCTGCTGCCTCCGCCCTCCAGCCCGCCGTGGCTCCATCCTCCGGCCCTGTCTACTTGTCGGCTTCGCCCTGGTGTGCCTCCGCCCGCCTGGTTTCTGCTGCTGCGGTCTCCTGCCTGGGTCTTCTGCCACCTGGTGTCCTGTGTCGTGTCCACCTTTTGGCGCCTCAGGAGCTGCGCCTTGGGGGGGGGGGTTCTGTAACGTTTCCCAGTTCCCCTTCCCTGGAAACAGCCACTTCCTTTGTCTACATTACTCAGGACTACAATTCCCATTCCCCAGTTCTTCTTCCTATGGACTACAGCTTCCCTAGTCATGTCTCCAAAGAACTACATTTCCCATACCCGGACACAATTAGCCTAATTCCCCACACCTGCTCACTCCATACAGTATTTATGTCACACACCTCTCCTTGCCTCTTTGCGAGGTATTGTGAGTATTGACTTCTCATTTCGGAGCATTCCTTTATATGTATTGTTATTCTGGTTTGACCCATGCTTGTTTGGTTTATGATTCTGCATTGGATTATCCCTGGTACCTTAGCTTGATACGGTTATTGATATGCTGGCCTGACCCATGCTTTGTTCATTATTCTGCTGTCTTGGTGTATCCTATGCCTCTGTTTTGGACTTTTAGTTCCTGTTGTTAATAAACAGTGTTTTCCTTCTTACATTGGAGTATTCATTACAACACTATCATGACATTGAAGCCTGAAATGTGGCAAACGGTCTAAATGTTCAAGGGGGCCGAATACTTTCGCACTGTAGTTCCATAATAATAATAATAATAATTGCCACTGCCTTTCTCCTACAATACATTGCAGCAAATATGGAAATTTAATATAAACAATGCTAACTACTGAATTCTAAAATCCCACAACAGACAACGCTTGGTTTATGTTTATAAAGAAAGCAAATTCACATGTCAATTACCTATGCACATTTTGTGAAACAGCCTTTTGAATACCTGTTAGGAAATAATTGTTTTGTTTATATACTGTACAGTAGTATTTTCTATATTTATGTTCAGGTGCAGAAGCAGCTACAAGTGGGTGAAAAATAAAATAGCTGATACATCACTTTTGCCTAGGGCAGTGGTTCTTAACCACAGGTACTAGGACACCTGGTGGCACCGTAAAAATAATGGGTGGGAACCAGTGGTCTAGAGTGTTTGAAGGTGTGAGACAAAAAATACTTTAAAATAACAGAATAAAAAAAAGAACTGATTTTATAGGGCCCTTCCGTAGTTTTAAACAACAACCCTGTTCAAGTATAGCTACTCTACTGCAGGTTTTATCTACAACCCTGTCCAAGTATAGCTACGCTGCTGCAGGTTTTATCTACAACCCTGTCCAAGTACAGCAATTTGACTGCATTTTATACTGTATCTACAACCCTGTTCAAGTGTAGCTATTCCCCTGCATGGTATACTGTATCTACAACCCTGTACAAGTATAGCTACTCTGCTGCAGGTTATCTACAACCCTGTCCAAATATAGCTATTCCCCTACATGGTATACTGTATCTACAACCCTGTTCAAGTGTAGCTATTCCCCTGCATGGTATACTGTATATACAACCCTGTCCAAGTATAGCTACTCTGCTGCAGGTGTTATCTACAACCCTTTCCAAATATAGCTATTCCCCTACATGGTATACTGTATGTACAATCCTGTCCAAGTACACTGTAGCTACTCTCCGGCATGGTATAATATATCTACAACCCTGTACATGGAGAGCTACACTCCTGTAGAGCTAAGTTATAGAACATCCAAAATGTATTTTCAGAGAATGCTTGCATGCAGGAGGGAAGGAAGATGTGTAAGAATAGGGTTAGAATTGAACCCATCCTGGAGTGTCAGTGACCAGTCACCTTGTGTAGTTCTAGAGGGGTTGGGGACAGGATCTCCTGCATCTCTTCCTTGATTCTGCGAGACTCCCAGGTCTTCTCAGACACCCGTAGCGTGTTTTTGGCTTTGGCCTCATGATGTAGCTGGGTCCTGGCCTCGTGGTGCAGCAAGTGGGCTTCTGGATGCAAGAGGCGAGCCTCCTGGTGGAGATGAGAGTCCTGGTGCAGGTGTGTTTTGGCGTTGTGCTGCAGCAGAGAGCTTCTACGCAGAGGGCTAACCTGGGGCTGGCTTGCAGGGTCTCCATTGTGGTTGTGGGTTTTGTTACTATCAACCCCAATGCTGATTGCACTGCCTGTCATGATTGATGCCTAAGGAGAGAAGAGAGGAAAGTACATGTACAGTTCACAAAATATTCTGGGTTTCACCAACCATTTTTCTCCCCACCCATCCACG
This sequence comes from Umbra pygmaea, assembly GCA_016801145.1. Lineage (NCBI taxonomy): Eukaryota > Metazoa > Chordata > Actinopteri > Esociformes > Umbridae > Umbra > Umbra pygmaea. Next base: position 9,644 of record JACXGM010033063.1, on the reverse strand, counting down.
CTAGGAAGCACAGAACCTATTTCTGTAGCCCAGTGTCAGATCCACAGGTATCATCAGAATGTTGTGACCAAGTAAAAAACCCTGGACATTTTTGGACACTATCCATCATGTTGGAAACATTGTGCAAACAATGTACTGTTCAAAACCTGGGTCCAAGAAAATGTAATCTAAGCCAAGGCATGGAAATCCAAAGAAAGTGAAATGGGTTTTCAGAAGGGGGTGTACTCTTCTCCAAGCCATCTGGATATTATTCTTTTTTTATCCCGCCCATGTAACAATATTTACATTTCCGTTTGAATGTATGACCAAATGTCAAATAGTTTTAGGCTGGTGTTGATATTTTAATCTGACATATTGTTTATAATTTGTCTATAAATGTCTGCATAAGAGCATTTTCTGCTTAGTTACTAAAAGTTTTAACTAAAGAAAGTTTGGGAAATTTAAAGGTGCACTGTATAGAATATTATGGAATGAAAACAGAACTACTTCCTCTTTCAGATTCTAAAAGCTTTATAAGCCTTTTCATCTGAATCATAAAGAACTGTTGGTTTGGAACATACTAGTCTTAGGACCTTTCGCCAATTTACCATTTACCAAATTTTATTTTCTCATAGGTTGAATGACCGTCAAATTACCGTAGCATACCTCAATTTCACGGAGTAGCTCAGACTGTCCACAGGTCTCTAGGTCCTCCAGGGCCTGACACCAGAAGCTATCCTCATTGTCCTGCATTATGCCCTCACTCTGAGGCTGGCTGCTGTATCTGGGGCAACAAAAACAGACATAGGAACACAGTTGTTATGGTGATTGCTGTGGGACAGTACATGCATCACTCTCCTGGTCTAGCATGGTTACCGTTATCTTGAGTCTATCTCTAAAGATTTGACAAAGTCATTCAGTTTAAACACATGAAAGAAAAACTAATGGCATGCTTTTAATCTTCAATCATGTTAATGTCTTAGTGGATCACATCAACGTCATCCATTGGCTGATATAAATCTTTCATAAAAAGGTTAGCTAAGTGGGTTGACGTGAGTTATTACAAGACGCCATGATGTAGCAGTACTGTAAATGTGATTTAAGATGCAAATGTGACAGAAGATGATGATGCCAAGTTCACAGCTCCTCCTGGTTACGATAAATCACAGGGTGTCAATTAGGGTTCAGGTGAAATGTTGCAAACTTTTATTGGTGTACATGAATAAAACAGATGTTGTCGCGGGTGCAAGTCAATGTAAAACCACCAACACAATATACAAACATGAAAATAAAAAACTACAGTCCAAGAAATCCTGATTATCCAAATGGGAGATTATGTTTGTATGCCATTTTAAAATTCACTTTCAAATATAAGATATAAATAGATGAAACTGAACATCTTATTTTAAATTATCAGGGATATCATTACTGAAAGTAGCCATTAAATATTTGTCACAGTGTATTAGAATCAGGGTAGAAATGAGAACGATGGGTCGTAGTCCTGTCAGGATCACAAAGAATGACTTTCAAAAGGAGACCAAGGTTCAATTGATTTCTTCACCAACTGTGAAGGTTAAGAGGAATTCCAGTCACCATAAATACAAGTAAGAATCTAAATGAACACACATTGTTATAGAATAATTAAATTAACTATATTCAAAGTAGAATACAAACCATTTATTAGTTGGATCAATTGATGAAATGGTTGTTCCAGTAAAAATAGTGTAGTAGTCTCCTTCCTAAAGTCACCACTAACTTGGCAGTCACTGAAATGCAGGTTATAGATCGTGGTTTTGTTTGATATGCTAACGCTGGCTGGATTCCAATTAGGATTACATCACTTTTTAAGAGAATGTATCATGACTTGCTTGATATTGCCTGCCAAACAGGATATTTAGACCTGAACTCTGTTATTATTATGAATATTATTATTGCATTATTGTTCTATCAAACACAAGACAGACACCTTTGGCCATTCCAAGTACATTCTGATTTTGGTTTACATTCAATGAACATAATTTTAATAAGATTTGATGGAAAACAGAATATTTTTTCCTCTAAGATTAATATATATATTATAATATAGCTCACAACTATCATTAGTGATAACTGTGGCTGAACATGGACAGTAAAAAACACATTGGTTACAGAACAATGTGTACAGTATGTTTTGGTTTAACAGATCATATTAGCACCAGAAGTCTTCACAAGATAGTAATACATGACAAAAATGAGAATATTAGGAACTTTTGCTGGTCCCCATGAGGACTAATTAAATGTCTGGTTTAAGTACTGAGGGTTAGAATTTAGGATAATTTTAGGTTCAGGCATTATGGGTTAGGATTAGCCATTAGGGGGAGGACAGCCTTAGGCATACATTCTAGGTTATTGATGTTAAGGTTAAGGTTAGGGTGAGGTTAAGTTTTGGTTAAGTTTAGGGTTAAGGTTAGGTACTGTAACATGGATTTTTTAGTCTTCTGATCTCCACAAGGTTAGCTGTACATGACTGTGTGTGTGTGTGTGTGTGTGGGATGACTGAGTGAGTGTGCGTGACACGAGGGTTAGATAATGCAACAATATGTTATGTAAGAATAAAACACTTCATCTGAAGCAAGCAGTCAGTGGCCCACGGGTTTTAGGCAACAGTGCAAGCTCTTCAGTCTGTTCTACCTCAGTGCTGGAGAACATCAATCTATGTTTAAGAAAATAGTTGCCGTGTAGAAGTAATTTCCACCCCAAAACAGTTTGTGCCAAAGTCTGGCATTAATGAGCACTTTATATGGGCAGGAATAAAATAATTTTAAATAATTGTCCCTTGTTGCACAGCAGACTGCCCTTAAATCTCCTACTGGCTTGACAGAAGAATTGTGTCATGTCATCATTGCACTTCCTGTTTAATGGATACTTATGTACTGCATACTGTAGGAAATCATTGTCCCATTTATAATGTTTATTTTTCCTAATAATAAAATATCATGAAAGCTGGTCACTGAAAGCAAAAACAGTTGTTTTCACTATGCAAAATTCTACACAGTGGACCTTTATAGTACTTAGAATGATCTAAGTTGACAGCTAATTAATGTTTTCAATAACAGTCTCCTGTTTCGCAACAAAGACTCTTCCTCATATTCAAAACATGATCTTGTTCAAAATTACAAGCTTACAAATAACTTCAGTGATGCTATTTACAAGCCTGTTTTGGACACTCTTCTCTAAAAATTACATCTATCACAATGCCATCTGGGTTGATTCCATCACCCCATATAATACCTTTATGCACTCATAGAATGGCCATCACTGCATACTCAATGCCAAAGCCACTGGTACCTGCTCATCTATCAGTCCACGAAGTCACTACTTTACCATAGTTTGCTTGTCACTACTGCCTTACCCACTCGAAACCTGCACTCCAACTGGTACAGTGCCCTCCATAGTTTTGGAACAGTAAGGTCAAGCTTTTTTTGCTGTACACTGAAGGCATGGAAAGTTATGGTCATTTTTTCCGGTGTAGGCCAGAAATGAGCTACCCCTCTTTGAAAGACCAGCAGCCGCCACTGCTCCTACCAGTAGATCCATGGGATCTTTAGTGAGAGATTAAAGACACCCATTTAAAATCCCATCCGAAAGATGCCACCTTTCCATTGGGAATGATCTTTAAACTAGAGGGATGAGTGACCTCTAGTGGCTCTCCAACACAACTTCCAGCAGCATTTGGTCTCCCATCCAGGGATCGACCAGGTCTAAGTGTTTTTGAGTTATTTATATTGAGTTATTTATTTTGGCAAAATGCAAATAAAGTAATGGGTAATGTTTATGGGATCTTCAGACATAAATGTGTGGATCTCTGTCACTTCATGATAAAATGTTTCTTACCATGATGGTGCATCCAACTTATCTTTGATGAAGAGCAGAATGTTGGACTTAACTATTTGCTCCTGTAGGTTTCTCTGAAAGCGAGCATCTGGTAAACTGAGTCAGAGGGTTTTTGAAAGGGACAGTTTAACAGTCTTAGATCATTCAGTCAGCGACGCTGATCCCATGACGCTAAGAGATCACACAGCTAGAGGATTGTTTTAGATCATGTTTTAGATCATTCAGTCAGCGATGATGATCCCATGACGCTAAGAGGTCACACATCTAGAGGATTGTTTTAGATCATGTTTTAGATCATTCAGTCAGCGATGATGATCCCATGACGCTAAGAGATCACACAGCTAGAGGATTGTTTTAGATCATGTTTTAGATCATTCAGTCAGCGACGCTGATCACATGACGCTAAGAGGTCACACAGCTAGAGGATTGTTTTAGATCATGTTTTAGATCATTCAGTCAGCGATGATGATCCCATGACGCTAAGAGGTCACACAGCTAGAGGATTGTTTTAGATCATGTTTTAGATCATTCAATCAGCGATGATGATCCCATGACGCTAAGAGGTCACACAGCTAGAGGACTGTTTTAGATCATGTTTTAGATCATTCAGTCAGCGATGATGATCCCATGACGCTAAGAGGTCACACATCTAAAGGATTGTTTTAGATCATGTTTTAGATCATTCAGTCAGCGATGATGATCCCATGACGCTAAGAGGTCACACAGCTAGAGGATTGTTTTTTTTTGACTGGGACTGGAGCAGTGTCATTTCCTGAAAATATACTTTCATACTGTAATTATGTTACCTAATGTAGTGCTATTTTGCAAGGTAAAACAAAAGATAAAATAAAAAATATATATTAATTAAAAGTATAGGATATAAGGAGGGGTGAGGGATGTCCTAAAATGTACACCTTACAGACAGTTTCTACGATCAGTCTTACCCTGAAGGTTTGTCCCAGTCATCTTCACTGAAGCCCCCGTCGCTGAAGGGGTAGTTCTTATTACGGCGGGCTGGAGGCGGGGTGCTGTTTCTGGGCTTGACGCTCCTCCATTCATGGGGATGCAGGGCCAGGCCAGCTGCCTGGTGGATATAGGTACCTGAGGTGGGGTGAACGGACCATTGGGGGTTGGTTATAATCATAACACGTGTACACAAAACATTCACAAACAGATCAAGAAATGGAGCAACTAGTCCCATTAAAATCTCAATTGATTTGAGTTCAAAAGAATATAAAATGAATAATGTATAACAGTGGTTTTCAAACCTCTCCTCGGGGCACACCAGACGTTCCACAGTTTAGCTGTAGCCACTGAGCTAGCACACCTGATTCAACTCATCTTCTAATGATCAGGCCCTTGATTAGTAAATCCGGTGAGCTAGTTCAGTGGCTACAGCTAAACTGTGGAACATCTGGTGTACCCCGAGGAGAGGGTTGAAAACCACTGCTGAATAGAACCGTTAACATGTTTTTACACAGGGTGAATTAAAAAACTAACACTGTTGTTTGTAAATATGTAATAGGATGCATTTGCATCATAGACAAATAAGTGCATCCATTTCTTATTTTACAGCAATGCCCAGGGAGAAATTAGGCTTAACTAGAGGTTAGACCTTGGTTAGGATTCAAACCAGATGTATATTTACATTATTTCTTTTTACCCAGAGAGATTTACAGTAAGTACAGGGACACCCCCCTGGAGTACATTAGGGCAAAATGCCTTGCCCAAGGACACAATGTACTTTGGCACAGTCTGTACTTGAACCATCAACCTTCTGACCCACTAAGTGGCCACTGTACACGCTAAGAAAAATGGTCTAAAAATGTTTTTAATTTGTCCCCACAGGAAAAAGGTTTATGGTTTCCAGAATAACCTGTACTGTTGTAGTGTGAACCCCTTTTTAGAACCCATATAGCAGGGTTCCACTGAGGATTCTTCATGGAATGCAAGATGGTTAAACTGGGAACCAAAAGTGGTTCACCCTGGAAATGTGGAAAATGTGGTTATGTGTGGGGACTGCCAAAGAACCCTTTAGGACTCTATTCTAAACCGTATTAACCTGGCTGCTGTACACTTCCTTGAAGAGAGGGCTACCCAGGGACCCTATACCCCGACACAAATGTATTCCCTATACCCCGACACAACCATATTCCCTATACCCTGACACAACCATATTCCCTATACCCCATATCCCAAGCAGTGGTTTCTCCATGTTGACCTCCAGGCTTTACCTTGGCTGCCGTAGCCAGCATCTATGCCCGATCCGTCCCAGGACTCCATGGCAGAGTCCACGCTGGGAATGGTGGTGGAGAAGATCTCAGACAGCTTATTGGTCTTCTGGGAGTCTGTCATGTCTGACACATCCTCTGTGTCACTTAAGTCATTCTCCATGTCTCCATCCTTTTTCTTCTCATCTGCCACTGAGGATGGGGAAGCATTTGGGGATAATCAGTGTGTGGTTTAAGCATAGTGTCAACAGGACATGGAACAGGATGGACAAGGATGGAATTGTTCCCAGTCTGCTGTAGGTGGACAAGCGCATGTCTGCATAATTAGTTAAATGTCCATGAATGGGGAACAGAAGATCAGTAATTCTCAAACATGTCACTGTTATGTTTGAGAATTCAATGCATTGATGAAATTAACAATTGGATGTGCCAAAACTTTCTTCAGTTAAACAAAGAGAAAACCGAAGTCATTGCATTTGGAAACAAAGATGAAGTTCTCAAGGTGAACGCATACCTTGATGCTAGGGGTCAAACAACTAAAGATTAAGTCAGGAATCTTGGTGTGATTCTGGAGTCAGACCTTAGCTTCAGTAGTCATGTTAAAGCAATAACTAAATCAGCATATTATCATCTTAAAAATATCTCAAGAATTAAATGCTTTGTTTCCAGACAAGACTTAGAGAAACTTGTTCATGCTTTCATCACCAGCAGGGTGGATTATTGTAATGGCCTCCTCACTGGCCTTCCCAAAAAAACCATAAGACAGCTACAGCTCATACAGAATGCTGCGGCCAGGATTCTAAGCAGAACCAGGAAATATGAGCATATCACGCCGGTCCTCAAGTCTCTACACTGGCTCCCAGTCACATTTAGGATAGACTTTAAAGTATTATTACTGGTATATAAATCACTCAATGGCCTAGGACCTAAATGCATTGCAGATATGCTCATTGAATATAAACCCAACAGACCACTCAGATCATCAGGATTACATCAGCTAGAGATACCAAGGATTCAGACAAAACGCGGAGAATCTGCTTTGAGCTACTATGCCAGCCGCAGCTGGAACCAGCTCCCAGAGGGAATCAGATGTGCTCCAACAGTAGTCACCTTTAAATCCAGACTCAAAACACATCTGTTTAGCGACGCCTTCACTGAATGAACTCTGTGCTAAGTCCGAACTGATTGCACTATATTTTATATGTTCGTTCAATCTCTTTTATTTAAACTGTACTATTTTTCTAACAGTTTTTAACTTTTATTTTAAATGCTTTAATTTTATCTGTTTTTAATTTTTGTGTTTTCCTGTTTATGTAAAGCACATTGAATTGCCATTGTGTATGAAATGTGCTATATAAATAAACTTGCCTTGCCTTGCCTTGTTAGAAACAGTCGTAGCTCTGGACCATCTCACCTGATTCTGCTGTGCTAAAGGCCTGATCAACAGTTGACATGTTGTTTTGGATGTTCTAGCTTTGCAATAGATCAAACTCACTGGACAACTTGGGGTCCCCAACCAGAGGTTTGAGAGTGATCATTGTCGGGGAAAAGGAGCAATTTAGTACACTAGCAATTGATCAAATCGAAAAGCTAATCTGAGGTATGCTGCTAACGCACATTAAGATTATGTTTTCTACCGTATCGTTGCTGTCGGGGGAAAACGTTGTATCTCTGATTTAGACAGTTTTCAGGAATTAAAAATGTTTCCTTCTTTTCTCCTTTAACATACACTCACCAGTCACTTCATTAGGTACACTTATTGGGTTGGGACACTTTGCATTAAGATCTGCCTTTATTCTTTGTGGCGTAGATTCAACATGGTATTGGAAACATTCCTCAGAGATTTTGGTCCATATTGAGATTACTGGATCACACAGTTGCTGCAAGTTTGTTGGCTGCACATCCATGATGCAAATCTCCCATTCCACCACATTCCAAATGTGCTCGATTGGATTGAGATCTGGTGATTGTGGAGGCCATTTGAGTACAGTGAACTCGTTGTTGTAAAAAACAGTTTGAGGTGATGTGAGCTTTGTGACATGGCACATTATCCTGCTGAAAGTAGACATTAGAAGATAGGTACACTATGGACATAAAGGGATGGACAAGGTCAGCAAACAAACGTCAATTGGTACTAGGGAGCACAAAGTGTGCCAGGAAAATATCCCCCACACCATTATACCACCACCAGCCTGAACCTTTGATACAAGGCAGGATGGATGCATGCTTTCCTGTTGTTAACACAAATTCTGACCCTACCATCTGAATGTCACGGCAGAAATTGAGACTCAACGAAAAAGGCAACGTTTTTCTAAACATCCATTGTCCAAATTTGGTGGGGCCGTGCAAATTGTGGCCTCAGTTTCCTATTCTTAGCTGACAGGAGTGGCACCTGGTGCGTTCTTCTGCTGGTGTTAGCCATCTGCTTCAAGGATCGGCATGTAATGTGTTCACAGATGCTCTTCTGCAGACCTTGGTTGTAACAAGTGGTTATTTGAGTTAATGTTGCCTTTCTATCAGCTCAAACCAGTCTGGCCATTCTCCTCTGACCTCTGCCATCAACAAGGCATTTTTACTGAGAGAACTGCAACTCACTGGATATTTTCTATTTTTCTGACCATTCTCATTAACTCCTAGAGATCGTTGTGTGGGAAAATTCCAGTAGATCAGCACTTTCTGAAATACTCGAACCAGCCTGTCTGGCACCAACAACAATGCTATGTTCAAAGCCACTTAAATCACATCTCTTCCACATTCTGATGCTTGATTTGAACTTCAGCAGATTGTCCTGACCCTGTCTACATGCCTAAATGCTTTGACTTGCTGCCACGTGATTGGCTGATTAGATATTTGCGGTAATGAGCAGTTGAACACGTGTACCTAATGAAGTGGCAGGTAGGTGTATATTAAATTTAGAAACATTTTTACTTCATTTTTGTTTATATTAGAGTCATGAAAGAGTTTGACTACATTCAGGGAGGTGTCTAAAAATGGTGAAAATTGCAATACCAACCGACAGCGAACAATGTGACCTGTTCTGAGATAAAGCAAAGAATTTGTCACTTTCACATACACATTACATTATTAATCTCAAATACTGTACATGAAAGTTCTTGGAATGGTCTTTATTTAGATTCTGATTGGCGTGTTTGGCATGTCACTGATTATTTCATAGGTTTCACTTTACACAGCTGACTGGTGCAGTTCCACTCATGGATAGGAAAGCATTTGACCTTCAGACGTCTGCTAAATACATTCTCTATTATGTTTAGATATTCAGGGACGATATCAGAACAACTATAACACACACTACACAACAACAACTATTACACACACTACACAACAACCACTACTACACACATTACGCAACAACTATTACACACATATGACACATATAACACACACTACACAACCATTACTATTATACACATTACGCAACAACTATTACACACATGACACATATAACACACACTACACAACCATTACTATTATACACATTACGCAACAACTATTACACACATATGACACATATAACACACACTACACAACCATTACTATTAT